>CAJQUN010001091.1:0-108034 GCA_907163345.1 Haberlea rhodopensis | reverse complement strand
CCTCTTCATCGCTTCATATGACTTTAGAATTAAGCCATTAAAATCCTTACTTAAGATAACTTTGACTCAAGACATGCATATGCAAAAAACAATGCACAATAACATATATCATAACCTCAATGCAACCACTTTGCATTCTAATGTGTCAACAAGACAACGTAAAATACATGTTAACTCTGAAAGACCCTTTATCTGTTTCTTCTTAAAACCAGCTTCCTTGGCACATACACACACGGAGTGCCAGACATCCCCATAAATGTCATCCTATCGTGTTCCACACGATTCCTGCAACCACAATGGTTAGCAATACCACTTTTCATATCATAAGAGCACAAAACAATGTGTTATGTCATACAACATTAATGCCATCATGCATAAATATGTGCTATCAATAACTTCCTAGGCCCTTAACAGCCCCAATGAGCAACCACGGCTCTGATACCACTAATTAAGGACCCCAAGCCCTTAAACCTTTATTAGTGTATTAACCACTATGTGTGGTACATGCTTTCTATAAATGTCAATCGGGGGAAGCTCTGATGATACTTAATCATTGCCTGTCAATAAAAAGACTCATATGTTTGCCCTTTACCAACCCCTTGGTGCCACTTTCACATTGTAAACCTTTTACAAAAATTTGGGCAGAGTCTCCCCATAAATAGAGCTATCCCAAAACAGAGTACAACACATAACAAAATTCCCCTGGCCAGGGAACACATAATATACTCAACAGAAAGCAGTAGAAGCAGTAGTAATACAAGTAGATTCCCAGCCAGGGAAGACACCACACACATATGTCAACCAAAAGTGGTTCAACACCCACATAATACACCAATGACTCTCATATCATTCTAGCAATTCAACCTAATTGCATGCAACTTAAATGAAAGAGAGAAAGGCTCATGCCTTATATACAATCCATATACAAGTATAATCGTGCTCACATGCGAGCATCATGAATATGAATATGTATAAATCCTCAGGTGTATATATAGGTACTCTATACGATACCGTGCTCCATCAAGCCCTGGTACCACGATCCTGGGAGTACCTCAAATCAACAGCTCGAGCTCAGCTCCATAGCCATCGATGTACCTGTCCACCTGTCCCAACAGAGACAGCCCCCAACGGGGTGAGCATACCAATACACAAAATCCCATAATCATAATAATGAAATTCATAATTTACAACAAGGTAAATGCTAATGAATTTAAATGATACTCCCTGGATGGCAACATCCTCATCCGGGATTCCGTGTACTGTCCCTGTTCTCACAACATCAAACTCATCAAATCTCATAAATCAGTAAATCAACACATTGATTTACACATCGCATGCCTGATCCTCGAATATCAACATATAGTGATTACAAATTCATTAAACATGCAATTACAGATATCACAATATCTAATACTGATTTCACAACCTTGCTATCAATCACAGATAGCTCAAATGCCTTAGCATTTATTTTACCAATCCTTCATTATACTTAGACATCTCAAGTGTCTTATAATGAATACATGAGTCTACAAACCTAGACATCTCAAATGTCTTATAATGAATACACGATTCTACGAACTTAGACATCTCAAATGTCTTACGAAGAATACATGATTTTACAAACCTAGACATCTCAAATGTCTCATAATATAGTCATATAAACCCAGTACCCCATATATCATGCAAGAGTCATCCTACTCTAGTGTCACGCACGCTACAAGCGGCGATATCAAGATTTGGGTCATTCCTTGGCTATATCAACATATATGTATAACCATACGCAAAACATTCAATGCAATCAAAAACACCTTATGCATTTCACATATATATAGTAATGCTCGTACGTCGCACGTACCTTAAATCTCCGAAGTCCGAGCCAAGCCTTGCTCGAGTTCCATGCCCCGAGGAATGATGTGCTAACACGATAAACAATTCACCATTATTACGAACATGTAACCTATGCTCAAGCACACCCATATCCCTCACAACATTGTCAATACACGACAATTATCCTCTTAAAAGACCCGGGTAGGGTACATGCAGGGAAGGAAATAAATGAGACAATCGAAATTTGTTCAAGAATGCCCTACAAAAATCGAACCTTAATCTCACAATTTCGAACCCAATAAAATACCATAATTCATCTAAAATGTGAATTAATCAATCCATAGCATGAATAATCATCCTACATGCCAAACCCCCAAATTTGAAATCCAAATCCCTAAAATTCGAAATCCAAGAAGCATCATAATGCATCTACAACATGAATTTATCAATCCATAACAAGAATCACCACAACCCTTCCAAAACCCCCAAAATCGAACCCATTTCATGCACCAACCAAAATTCGAACCAATCCCACCAACAACAATAATCCGAACAAATCGAACACAAAAATGGCAGGAAATTGCACGAAAATAACGAAAAAGGGGTTAGGATGATTACCAAACGAAAATCGGAAGAAATCGGACCAAAAATCGAAGAACCCTAGAATTTGGGGATCGCCGCTCTTTCTCAAAATCCGACTTCACACGCGACGAAACCTCGAATTGATGGAGGGGAAAGAAGCGCCTCGTCGAGACGAAGACGGGGGTAGGTCACACGCGCCGATCGGCGGCCGGACGGCGGCGGGCGCAACCGCTTGAAGCCGCGGGGGCGGGGCTGACGGGAGTGGCGCGCGGAGGGAGAGAAGAATAAAGGGGCTGAAATGAATTTTGTGTAAAATTTGGGTTTAATTGGTATTTATAGCAAAAATACCCGAAAAATTAATAGCCCCACAAATACATCATGATTCCTTAAAAATCATCTGTTTTCAAAAATTCTCTCTCTAACTCCAAAACCCTCTACCGGTGCTCACATAGCACCCGAGATTCCGAGACACATCAAAACCCAACTCTTAGGTTTTACACCGTAATGTGAATACAATCTCAACCTCTGGATCCAACGATCCCAACTGCCCAAATAACGAGCCCAGAAGGCTCAATACCTCAATTAAACTCCAAATCGTCACGTAAAACCACTTTAGGGATTATTAATACTCCGGGATTAACACCTATAATCCCTGGTTCACACGTTGAGCTTTAAGGAGTGCTACAGGATTAGCAGAACAGAGTTTCATTTTGTATAGTTTCTACAAGGAGTGTAGTATAACTATAGTCTTACACGCTGTTACTAAGAAATGTAACTAATCCATTTTGAAATTCTTTTGGTACTGTAATCTCTATAAGCTCAGGATATCAACACGGCCTAATACTCTGATTTATAAATGATTAGTTCTCTTAATTGCACCTTATGTTGTTGATTAGATAACGGGGTCTCACACTATGAGGAACGGCCAGTCCGGATTCTGGATAGAGCTGATCGCAGACTTCGGAACAAAGTGATACCGATGGTCAAGGTTCAGTGGGATCGCAGGGGTGTCGAGGAGGCTACGTGGGAGACGGAGCGGCATATGGTGCAGCACTACCCGGAACTATTTTCTGGTATGTGATTTATGTTTAGTTTCTTTTTGGGTAAGTGCATGCGATTTCGAGGACGAAATCTTATAAGTAGGGGAGTATTGTGATATCCCCGAAATAATTAATTGCAATTTGGGCATTAATTATGTTTATATGATTATGTGCTAGAATTAATTATCATGTTGAAATGCTTAGTACATGGTAGGCGTGACCCGGGGATGCATTTCGGGATGCATATCGTGCATGTTGGGAAAATTGGGTATTAACATGGTTTATTCATGTTGGTTGTTAATTATTTGGAAAGCATGAATTTATTTGAAGTTTGTTGCATTTTCGTAAAGTGCTTTTAAAATACAATGTCGGGGTATTTTATACATCATGTTAATTGTTGGGGTACAATTTTAATTGACCTATATAAGCCATTACCCCACTTTACCACCTCACTTTATCATTCACTCTTTAAATCCCCAACTCACTCTCCCAACCCTAACCCTTTCCCCATTTTCGATTTTAGCTTCAAAGTAGAAGAGAAATCTTTGCAAAAACTCCATTGGTGTGATTCTTGGTAAGATTTGAGGCCTAGGAAGGGCATATATCATTCCTTGATGTTTTTGTATGGATTTACTTTGTTTTGGATTGATATATTGGAGTTTTGAAATGGGTTTGTTGGGGTTGATATTATTTTGGTTGGGTGTTAGATTTATGGGTGTATGAGGATGTTTATTGAAGTTTTTTTAGTGGTTTTGTATTGTTGATGTGTTGGTATTTGAGTTTGTTTGATTTGGGGAAGAAGGAAGGTGAATAGTGCCCAAAAATCGCGTGTACAGGTCTCGGCGATTGATTGGGGCATTCTCCCGATCGATCGCGAGCTACAGGGGAGAAGGCAGAAGCCTTCCACGATCGATCGCGAGTTTGGCGCGATCGATCGGCGAGGTCGCGATCGATCGGCACAAACTCGGCGATCGATCGCGGATTGAAATTTTTTGTTGGCCGAGATAGTGTGATCTCGCGATCGATCGGGGCTTTATGGCGATCGATCGTGAGACACCAAATGTGTATTTTTGGTTATTTTTATGGGATTTTTGGTATTGGCCTATTATTTGATTCTAATATTGGTTTGTGTGAATGTGTAGAACCATCCCAGGTGGCAAACACAGCCAAGGAAGTGAAGTCCTACCACATCCTACTTTTGGAAAGGTACGTAGAGGACGTACGGGCACCCAACGGTACATGTATCTATTATACTCATTGATTTTGCATTATGGATGCGAGTATATATGGAATTGTGCATTGTGGATGCAAATACATGTTGAATTATGCATGATGATTGTATATGCATATGATGATTATTGGTGCACATCCCATGAGTCATGATTATCACCTTGATGAGTTTAATGCTTGCCGCTATTTTATTTGGTGCCGCTAAATGTGCAGTGAGTGGTGGGAGTGCCGCATGTCACATTGAAGCGTGGTTATCATATGAGGCGAGGAAATAATATTTGCCGCTAATATGTGAAGCGAGGGGTGGGAGTACCGCATGTCCATTGAAGCGAGGTTATTCTATGCCGCCTATATGTGAAGCGAGGGGATTAAAATACATTGTGATGAACAGACTAGGGATTGGTAGTTGATGAATATGGAAATGGTGTTATGTCATGACATGTGTGAACCATTAAATAATCTATTGATTACTCATGAGTTATGGTACAGGGACAACCAAGAGGGGAGCGTTTAAAATGCATGGAAAAACAGGAAGTGTTTTATTATGATTTATGCATTTACGCCTTATATTCATATGTGTTGGATATGAATCATATATGCTCATGTTTTGGGGGTTGTCCTTGTAGTACATTTTGGCATGATAAAGGGGCTAAGGCGGGTTGAGGCGGTGAGCTCGTGAGAATGCTTTTGATTAGAAGGACATGATTATTTTGTATAGTATCTACTCTAGGAGGGTAGTGTAAAAGCTATAGGGAATAACACTCATTTGTTTGTGAATGTAATTTAATCCATTTGATAGTCATTAACTTGGCATGTAATTCTTCGGGCTCAAAGCTTCAACACAAACTATTAAACTCTGATATAGCATGATTAGCTCTATTTATGCCTTTAATCCGCACTTAAGAACTAGAGTCCTTACAAGTTAGGTGTGGACTGTACATGTAATGCTCATGCACCCAGTACACCGGTGACATCCCGATGTTCATAATTGGTCGGAAATTAATATATATCGGTGTAGGACTTAAAACACACAGTAAAACATGTAAAACACACCACAGATCGCGGACACCTACTAAAAGGTGCGAAAACATGCACTTCTAGCGCGACCACCGACCACCGTGTGTAAATCAGCTCCGTTCGCCGCCGTCCGACCACCTATCGACGAGCCCAACCTACCACCGTTGTTTATAACTCAGAGGCGCATATTCCCATACCAGATAATAGAATTTTGGAGTTCAAAAAGGTGTTCAATTTTACCCTGGAACGATATGAAACTCGCGCCGACTAGGGTTTTGAGCGCTTTTGGTTCGATTTATTCGAATCTACTACGAATTGGATGAAGCCAAACCACTTAATCTCTTCCTTGCATCTAGTCAAAACTTTCTACACCGGTCGCCGCCTCTACCGCCTCCGGAGCTCGCCGGAATATTATGAAATGCATGCGTGAATTGTGTGCGAAATTGGGTAAAATTTGATATCCAATTTTTCCGACTTTGCTTCGATAATTACCAGTTAATTTGGACTATAATTGTGAATAATAGTTTGAATTGGTGAAAAATAATTTAGCAAATTAAATTATGAAGTAATCGCATCAATTTAATTATCCAAAATTGTTTAAGCTGTGACTAAAATTGATAACAAAATTTTTAATGATTTGTTTATTCAATTGTGAATTTATATTGATATGCAGTGACTACTTCGATCCTACAAGCTCAAGTTCCCTTGTAGATCGAGAAAGAAAGGTATGTTGCGATCGGGTAACATACGACATGTATCTGTATCATTTGATATATGATTTGTTGTTGAATTATGTGACTTACGTGGCTACGTGAGTTTATTTAAATTATGTGGCATTCATAATATTCATAATTGCACATCGATGTATGAAAATAAATATTTTGTTAACACACATCAGTTTATACATACATCGATGTATGACATACACGTTGAGCTATATCCTTGAATACCCTGATATTTCTTGGATTCTGATATCGATCATTGGGGATTGGTACTGCGATACTATGTTGGCATTACATGGCCCGATAGGCATAGGGAATCGTGGTCCCCTTTGATTGATATGATTTGTTGAGACGGGGATTGGTGGCACCTTGCTGATGTCATCCGTCTGGATATCCCTATATGATTATGTGATGTCAGGACCAGGGGTTGGTGGCGCTTTGCCGACGTCCATCCATCTGGATACCCTATAGGCTTGACAGGCTCGAGCTATTCTGATATGGTTGGACTTTCGTTTATTGATTCAGATATACCCAGTGGATGGGTGTATGATATGATACCGACATGGCATGACTTGCATTGCATTGCATTTCATTTCATATATCATTTTATAGATACATGATGTATATTCTATGATCGTTCCATATTGGGCTTTTGCTCACCCCCAAGGGGGGCTATTGTTGTCTTTGTGTGTGGACAATGGCAGGTGGTACAGGTGATAGGACGCCACAGAGGGCACGTCCGGTGGGAGTCACACTTGAGGTTTTACTCTTGTTTATCCCAGTAGTCTTTGTACCAGGGAAGTATCCCTGTAGTGGGATGAGTCAATGTATATTTAATTTATTTTAGCCTACTTTGATTTATGTATACTGGTTTATGTTGATGGATATGAAACTGGTGGTATATATATATTTTCAGTATATGTTGATTTATGTTGGTGGTATGTTCCTCGTGCGATGAGGTGGGCAACATGGTTATAAATGTTAAACTAATCTTCCGCTGTTTACGCTATAATTATCATTGTGCGATAATTAATCACATGATTAGGATTGGGCCCTCACACCAAGGCTACAGCATTTCCATTTTTGAAAAGTTACATTAGGCGTAACTACGCCAGTTTTTGGCGTAGCTACGCCGAGGCTATGGCATTTGAGATTTTATTTAGGCGTAGTTACGCCAGTTGAGGCGTTGTTACGCCAATACCGTGGCGTAATTAAGCCAGTCACGTGGGAAGCTAAGTTTTTAACACATCACCCAGGCGTAGCTACGCTAGTTTAGTGGCGTAAATATGCCAACAGAGTTTTGGAAATTTCTGCCACTTTCCTTATCTGATGGACGAGAATTAAAAGACTAAAAGAGAGGAACAAAGGAGTTTTATTCATTCAGACTTAGAGGAGAAGAGACTAGGGTTGGAGAAGGAGAAAATAAACGACGGCGGCTCGGAGCAAAAAGTAGAGATTTCATCATGAGACGGAGGCGTTCATCGGAGAACGAAGAATAGCTTCTAAATCGTTTTGTATTCTAAACTTGTATTAGATTTTTTTTAGATTATTAAAACATGTCTATGTGTTTAATTCATTCTAGCATGAACTAATTCTATTTTTCTAGGAGAACGACGTGGCTTGTTTTGAAACTACGCTTATTATGAATTGATTGAAGTATTTGGATTTTCATATGGTTTATTTGTGTTTCCTTGTTCTTAATGCTTTTGATCTACTGGCCATGGATTGAATGATGTTATATTTGTAATCTATCACACGAGAGAGGGGGTTGTGAATAGGAAAGAAGGGATTCATATCGTGGAAGTTATAATGTTCGAGAGGCCTATAACTCCATAGAAGTCGTTAAAGGAATTACTGTGCAATTACAATTGTTTGATATTTGATCTTAGATAGAGATATCAAGATTAGTGTTAGATGATTACTTCTGCTTAATACTCGAGAGAGGGAGTAGAAAATAAATAAGAATTCTCGGCTAGTAAACTAGGAAAATCCATAATATTGAAATCAAGGAATGATAAGTGTAGTGGATGAACAAGTGAAATCGAACTCCTAGATTCGCCTCTAATTGATTTCTCCCCAACTCAATTTGATCATTGTTAGTTAATTGATTTTTATTATTTGCATATAACACTCAACCATTCGATTATCTAGATAAATCAAAGATTAGTTTAATTCAGTACTTAGATTTAACTTTAGATTCAATCTCTGTGGGTTCGCCATCATTTATACTAAAACTTGACTACCGTGCTCTTGCGGTAAAGGAATTTTCACGCATCAATTTCCTAGACTGGTATAGGAATCTGAGGATTGTCCTTCAACAAGAGAAAAAGAAATCTTGTGACACCCCCGAAATGATTAATTGCAATTTGGGCATTAATTATGTTTACGTGATGAATTATGGTGGTAATTGATTTATATGTTGGAATTAATTATCTTGTTGAAATGCTTAGTCACATGGTAGGCGTGACCCGGGGATGCATTTCAGGGTGCATGTTGGGAAATGAGGTGTTGACATGATTTAATTATATCAATTTGTTAATTATGTGGAAATTATGGATTTAGTGGAAGTTTGGTGCATTTTTGTAAAATGCTTTTAAAAATATCATGTTGGGGTATTTTGTACATCATGTTAATTGTTGGGGTACAAGTTTTAATTAAAAACCCCCACCTTCACCTCACCTTTCACTTTACCAAATCTTCAATTCCTCTCCCAACTAGGGTCCTTACACAGCAGGTGGCGATCGATCGCTACAAATGCAACGATCGATCGCCGAAGGCCAGTGGCGAAAAATGTTGCAGGCGATCGATCGCCATATATGGCGCGATCGATCGCCGAGAGGTAGAAAGGTCAGGCGATCGATCGCTACATCAAAGCGATTGATCGGTAAGGCTCGCGATCGTTCGCCTCGATGCAGCGATCGATCGCCAGCTACTTAAAAGTGGGAAATGATGTTTTTTGTTGAATTTTTGGTATTTGGACTATAATTGGCTTCTAATATTGATTTGTATGGTTGTGTAGAACCATCCTAGGTACCAACAACTTCAAGGAGATAAAGTTCTTCAACTTCTCCACTTTTGAGATTAAGGTACGTAAGAGACGTACGGGCATCGGACGGTAAAACACACTCCTATACTATGACTATGCAATGATTGCACAAGTATTTATGTAACAGGTTGATGATGTTAATGATAAGTAAGTGTACGATGATGATTATTATAAGTAAAAATACGATGATGTTTATGATAAGTGAGGATGATGTTTATGATGAGTAAGGATGCTATGATGTTTATGATGTATGTTACACTATGTTATTAGAAATGGTAGAGTGTTCCGGTGGTTGTTATGGGCAAGCGAGGAAGGTACTTACCGCTGACATCTCTAGTGAGGAGATATATCCGCTATCAAGGAGTAGCGAGGGATATCACAGTACCGCTATATGTCAAGCGAGGGGTCCAATTGTGCCGCTGACATAACAGGACCAGAACAGTCACATTTCTAATTAACATTATTGATTATGGGCATATAAGTGAAGTACGATTTTAATCATTTCTGTCAAGAACTAATGATTAATTGCATGAATATGAAACAGGGACAACAAAAGTGGGTTAATTGCGATTAACCAAGAAGTATATGTTAACGATTATTTCATTTATTTATATGCCATTATCTTATGCTGTTAAGTAATGTACATGCTCATGATTGATTGTCCCTGTAGGTACACTTTTGGATTGAAGGGCTAAGGGTCGGGTTGAGGCAGTGAGCTGCAAGGAGCACAAAAAGGAATAGGATTCAGGATGATAGTATCTACTCTAGGAGTAGTATAAACCTATAATGTTAGCATTCGTTTAAGGGAATGTAACTATTAAGTTTTGAAATTTCATTTTTGGCCTGTAATCCTGTTAGCTCATGTAACAACCGGAACCCTAAGTTGTTATTAATGCATGTTTAGTCCATAATACGTTATTATAATCATGTTAAGGTAGGAAGAACCTACATTAGTGGTATCAGAGCACTGGTTAGAGAACCCGGGAATGAGTGAAGGGTAGCCTTAGCAATAAGTTGGCTAGGTGCTCATTTTTAAACATTTTATGTGCATATGTTGCATTCGAAGTATATGACTATTATACTAACATGTTATGTTTTTCTAACAATGTATTATATGAACTGCTTTTGAGTATTGTTGCTAACCCTTGTGTTAATGCAAGTGCTGGGCGTACCAATCCCCTACCACCGCCAGCCTTGGGCGAAGAACCCTCTGAGCAACAGTTACTACCTCGGGAGCTAAGTTTGGCTCAGTTTCTGGCATACCGACCCCCGATGTTCGAAGGAACTGAGACAGGGGAACTGGCCGAGGAGTGGTTAGAAAGGATGGAACAAATATTTGTGGCAGCCCCATGTCCGAAGTCAGCATGGATAAGGTTAGCGGAATTCCAACTGCCTGAGAAGGCATTGATGTGGTGGAAGACCACAGTAGTAGAGCAAGAGGCTCAGGGACAGGAAATAAATTGGAAGATGTTTCGAACTCGGTTTCTGACCCGCTATTTTTCAGCTGCTGCACGACAGGCTAAGGAAGATGAGTTTAATAACCTTAAGCAAGGTAACATGCCTGTGTTAGATTATGCTCTCCATTACTGCTCTTTGCTCAGATATGTGCCCCATGTTGCTGCGAATACCCAGGCAAAGATGAGACACTTCATGAAAAGCTTGAGGCCTGAACTGTATGACAGGGTGGTCACTTATGGCCATGCTTGCTTTGATGACGCCCTTTCACGGGCCGAGCTAGACGAACTGGGAGTTGGTGCATATCCTGATGCCGTGCCACCTCCAGCACCCCCTCAGGAATCTACTTCTGATAAGTTGAAGCCAAGGGGTGATCAGTTCAAGCCAAGGGGGAACACATCAGCTTCGGTAAGAGGCCCGAGAATCGTTGGAAAGGAAACCGTATGAATGACGCCCCGTCAGGAAGAGGACAGTCTCAGGGAGGCAGATTTGGGAAGGTCCAGTGCTCTCTTTGTGGGTAACCACATTCGACGAAATACTGCGTAGGTTGTTACGTATGTGGCAATAAGGGACACTTTGCTCGGCAATGTCCCAATCGCGAGGGACAACATAACTCTGCGGGGAGGCCTGCGGAGAGAGCAGTGCAGCACAGGCCACCGTTTGTACCGAGGCAGTATGGAGGTCAGCCTATGGGGCCACCTTAGGGGCAAGTTTATGCATTGAAAAGGGAGCAAGCTACAGCGGCTCCGGAGGAAGTGATAGCGGGTACGTGTCTTTTATTTACGCATCCTGCTTTTATATTGATAGACACAGGTGCGTGACACTCTTTTGTGTCGACAAGTTTTGTGGAAAGGCACCATATATGCACTTCTCCGTCGCCCATGCCTCTTGTAGTCTCGACACCCGCTGGAGAAGTTTGATTGCTGATCGGATTGTCTATGACGGCCTCATTTATTTTGAGGGTAACGAGTTGAAGTCAGATTTGATTGTTCTGGGAATGTCAGACTTTGACTGCATTGTGGGTATTGATGTACTGAACAGGTATCAGGAAGTGGTGGACTGTAGACAGAGAACAGTCCGGTTCAGATCTGATATGGGAGTCCAGTGGACATTCTATGGGGATGGTTCCCGTTCAAAGATTCCGTTGATATCTGCTGTCAAGATGGCACAGTTGTTGGAATGGAGCCATACAGGATATCTCATCTATGCTGTTGATATTACTGAAAAAAGGGAAGAATTAAAGGTCGAGGATGTGCCCGTAGTGGCGGAGTTTCCTGATGTCTTTCCGGAAGAGATTCCCGGATTCCCACCGATGAGAGAGGTCGAGTTTGGGATTGAGTTACTACCGATGACGTCTGCCATTTCTCGTGCCCCGTATAGGATGGCACCAGCGGAGTTAAGGGACTTAAAGGTTCAGTTACAAGAGCTCCTTGATAAGGGTTACATACGCCCTAGCGTATCACCTGGGGTGCACCAGTCCTATTTGTCAAAAAGAAAGATTGTTCGATGCGTCTGCTGAACAAAGCCACAATGATGAATAAGTATCCACTTCCGAGGATCGATGATTTGTTTGACCAGTTGCAGGGTATGAGGCTCTACAGTAAGATCGATCTGAGGTCGGGGTATCATCAGATTAGGGTAAGGGAAGATGACGTTCAGAAGACAGCTTTCAAGACTAGGTATGGGCACTATGAATTCTTAGTCATGCCTTTTGGGGTGAAAAATGCCCCAGCTGTCTTTATGAGTCTGATGAACAGAGTATTTCAACCGTATTTGGATCAGTTTGTCATTGTTTTCATTGACGATATACTCATTACTCTCGGACCAAAGAGGAACACGTGAAGCACTTGAGGACAGTACTCCAGATCCTTAGGGATCATAAGTTATATGCAAAGCTCAGCAAGTGCGAGTTCTGGTTGAGCAGTGTGGTGTTCTTGGGTCATGTTATATCTAGCAGCGGGATATCTGTAGATCCCAGGAAGGTTGAAGCTATGATGGAGTGGGCTGCACCCACTTCGGTATCCGAGATACGGAGCTTCCTCGGCTTGCAAGTTATTATCGACGTTTTGTCAAAGGTTTTTCAAAGATTGCCAAATCCCTGACACAGCTGACTCAGAAAGAAGTCCCGTTTTATTGGTCCGAAGCTTGTGAGGAAAGCATCCAAGAATTGAAGCGTCGTTTGACTACGGCACCTGTATTGGTGATTCCTTTTGAGAATAAGAGATTTGCCTTGTACACAGATGCATCACTGCAGGGTTTGGCTGTGTGTTGATGCAAGATAAGCATGTGGTGGCTTATGCATCGAGGCAGCTGAAGCCACATGAGGCTAGGTATCCAGTCCATGATTTAGAGCTGGCTGCCATTATATTTGCCTTGATGATTTGGAGGCATTACCTCTATGGTATGACGTTTACCATCTATTCAGACCATAAGAGCCTGAAGTTTTTGTTCTCACAGGCTGAATTGAATATGCGACAAAGAAGATGGATGGATTTACTCAAGGATTATGATAGTGAAATTGAGTACCATCCTGGTAAGGCAAACTTGATAGCAGACGCCTTAAGTCGGAAGGTAAAGATTACTGCTGAGGATACCATGAGTTTATCAGCTATGTGTTGGGATATGCCCTAAGACATGTCATTGGATGATTGTTTTGACATACAATGTCTATGATTTTATGAATGGCAATTCATGATTATATATTATTCGTTTAACTGTGCAATGTGAATTAATATATATGTTAATGTCCTTAGAATAATATTGTATTATTCTTAAACATTGTCCCTAGTCAAGTATTATCATGAATCGGGATAATGATAATACATAGAGACTAGTATGTGTTGATTGATGAATTGTTCATTGATATGAGATATCAAATCAACACATGGGTACATGTTAGAGAATGATGTACTGGACAGACCCACCATGAGAATGCTACATGGATAGTTATATGAACGTCATAAGCAATTCTCATAGTGATAATAATGTATGTAATCCTTACGACTTATGATCATCAGAGATCCCAACATAAGGAGTTATGTATCTTGATATTGTAAAACGTTACCCGTAACAGGGTAAACTATAAAGACGACTATTGGATACACTACGAATTATGTAGAGGGATGTTGATTGATCGAGATAGGATTTGTCCCTCCTATATAACAGGAGAAGTGTTTGGGCCCTTGATCAAGTAAGACTAAATGCATGGCCATGCTCGAATGAGTCGATATGAGATATCGAGCTTATTCGTTTCTTCTCGTTCTACTTGGGGATCAAGAAATAGAGATTGAATATACGAGTATGATTATTCCATGACTCGTGTTCAATCTAAACACAAAGGACAAAGGGATTAAGTTACATGGTTAATATTATCACAAGTTCTTAGGTTATGTCGAGTCAAAGACATTCTTGTAATTTGGGTAGCCTTGATGTGTTGCTAGACACTGCTCCTTGCTTGTGACGTAAAATGAGATTTTATGTCACTGCCAACATTACAAGATCCTATCGGGTCGCACAAAAGATTAAATCGATAAAGGGAATTAAATTCATTGGATGAATTAATTAATTAAGAAGAGTCTTAATTAAATAATTATAAAGATTTAATTAAAATCATGGGTTTGAGCCCATGAGGCTTTATGAAAGCCTTTAATTAAATCCTATATAATGATATACAAGGTTATGATTAAGGTAATCCTAAAATTGATAAGATAACCTAGTCTCCACTCCATCAACTCTCGGCCGCCTCCTCTCCTTCAAAGATCTTCACGGCCGTAGCCTTTCTTCACGGCCGCCGTCGATTCGTTTGGTTGTTGATTGGTTGCCGTTAATCGGTTTTGAACCGGGAGTTTGGTTTTGGTTCAAGAATAAGTCTAGCAACTTTTTCTTGAACGTCCCTTGTTCGATTAATCGTGTGGATACCGTAGAGGCAAGACCTTGGAGGTGTTGCTCGTGACTCGGAATTCGTTGGACGTAGTGCTTCGTGGAATCTGCTCAAACACGCTACAAGGGTGAGACTTTTGATCCTTTATCCGATATGAACCCCTTTGTATAGATCCGGTGTATTAGTAATCCAATATTTTTAAATTCCGCTGCGTTACTATGCTTGTTGGATTACTTCCACTGGTATCAGAGTCGTGTACAAGGCTCATATCGGATTTATGTATTTAAATTGTTTTAATCATATTAGAATTGTATTGCATGCTATAATAACTGTATATAATCATATATGATATGATTAAATTGAATTTGTGAAATTATCATAAAATTATATTTGATATAATTGATAGTTTATTGTATACGATACATGAAAGCGAATAATCGAACCCATAACAAAGATGTTTTCGACCAACACCATCACAAATGACACATGGCTACTGCCACATGAGGGCTAAGGTTTTTCGAACCCTTGGCTCGAGATGGTTTAGCCGTTGTGGCTAATAATTGTGCATGGAAGTGTCGATAAGTGGCTAGAGTTTTGAACTCTTAGGCTCGATAATATTGATGGCTCGATCATGGTTCTCGCATGCAGGGAGAAAGCGGCTACACCACGTGAGAGCTAGGGTTTTTTCGAACCCTTGGCTCGAGATGGTTGAGCCACCACCGTGCATGGCCTGACCGTGACTCGTGGCTAATCAAATTCTGGCGTTAAAGTCGAAGTGGCTCGGTGAAAACACTTGATAGGAGCATGACGGCTAGGGTTGGACCATAGAGGCTCCGCACGCTCGCTCAAGGGTTCGGACCAATCGTGGGCTAGGGTTTCGAACCCTAGGCCCATGATTGGTCCAGCCGTGGTTCATGATGGTTCGAACAATGATGGTTCATGGTTTAGTCGCTTTAGTTCGTGGCATGTGATGTCCCGAGCGTACGATAATTTTTCAAAATTTTATTTTACAGTTTTAATTAGAATTAAATTTTAAAATGTTTAGAATTTAATTAATTAAATGATATAGCATGTTTTATGTGTTGTTTGAGCATGGTTCATGGTTATAGCCCTTTGACCTATTAGATAGGATTTGTGAATGTTTGTAATTTATAATACGACCTGCGTGTCGTGCCTTCTCTATTTTTCACTAAATGTTATCCCTCCCCTATGTTCCCCTCGAATGTGAATCGAGGAATTCTATATCTTGTAAATGTTATATAGTATAGTTTATTTGTTGATGGTGATCAATGAAGATGGAGCATCGTGTCGGGATGAGGAGGGCATTCACAAATTGGAGCCAAAGGAAGGTGCTTGTGAAGTTACCTTAGGTTGACTCTTAGGATTTTCTCATTGGCTTGAGAAATTCGCTAGTAGGGGCTATAACCATGTCACGTTTAATTATGTATGTTGATGCATGATTTATCTTATGTTTTAGATTGATAATTGTATTACACATATATGTAGATATGTATATGCCTATATGTAGTGGACATATTTTAAATTATCAAACTAATCATGAGATCAATAAATCCCTCTAAAATATTATGTTTTAGATGCCTTCCAAAATTAAAAGTACTCGTCAAAAACTTCGATTGTACATGTGTGGGTTTGCCAAAGCAAAGCACCGTGGCAATCTTGGTAAGGCGCGAAAGGATAATTGTGATATCCGTTATACTTTAAATTGGGTACGACTTAACTAGGTTATCTCAATAGGATTGGGCACCTAGAGGCATGGGTTGGATAATAATTAATTTGATGAATTGAACAAAGAGTTGTTCGTCCAACTATCCAAGAATTACATGTGATGTAATTGACAAAGTGTTGTCTACCTAAATAACCGAGTCTTGGGCGATTAGCCAAAGCTAACTCAAGATTAGGCGAAATATGGATCTTGGCCCACTAAAGTTTTCGAGGGTTGATATTTTTTAAACAAAATAGTGGGAGTATCATTTAATATAAGACCATGTTAAATGATTAAAACATAAACTTATTTTGCATATTTATATTGTAGATATCCATGGCAACTAACAATACAACAAGCACATTATCACTGCGATCGGTCCTTGAGAAGGACAAATTAAATGGGACAAACTTCCTAGACTGGTATAGGAATTTGAGGATAGTCCTCAAGTAAGAAAAGAAGCAATATGTCCTAGAGGAACCCTTACCTGCTGAGGAACCTCCCCTGACGGCTACTAGAGCCGATAAAGATGCTTACAAGAAGCATCAAAGTGACGCACTTGATGATGGGTGCCTTATGCTTGCCACCATGAACTCTGAGCTTCAGAAGCAACATGAGGAAATGGAGGCGTTCGATATGATCGAGCACCTTAAGAAACTGTACCAACAACAAGCAAGGCAAGAGAGGTATGACGTCTCTAAAGCGTTGTTCCAGTGTAGAATGGTAGAAGGAAGTCTAGTTGGAGCTCATGTACTCAAGATGATTGGGTATATTGAGAATCTGGAGAAGCTGGGTTTTCCTTTGGACCAAGAGTTGGCCACTGACGTGATCTTGCAATCGTTGCCTGAAAGCTTCAGTCAATTTGTCTTGAATTACAATATGATGAAATTGAAAAGACTCTACCACAGTTACTTGGCATGCTTAGAACTTTTGAAGCAAATAGCAAGAGGTCTAAGCCTACAAATGTTCTTATTATGAATAAGAGCAAAGGAAAGACTAAAGCTAAGAGCTTCAAGAAGAACAAGAAGGTCTTTGTTAAATCTAAGCCAAAAGCTTCTGCACTTAAGCCAAAGGGAGGGATAGCAAAGGAAGGGAACTGTTTCCATTGCGGTGAGACCGGTCATTGGAAAAGGAACTGCAAAGTATATCTGGAGGATCTCAAGAAAGGAAGTGTGACTTCCACTTCAGGTATTTTTGTTATAGAAGTCAATTTATCTACTTCTTCATC
Organism: Haberlea rhodopensis; assembly: GCA_907163345.1. Lineage (NCBI taxonomy): Eukaryota > Viridiplantae > Streptophyta > Magnoliopsida > Lamiales > Gesneriaceae > Haberlea > Haberlea rhodopensis. Next base: position 90,284 of record CAJQUN010001091.1, on the reverse strand, counting down.
ATGGGTATTAGATACTTGATGTGGATCTCACATTTGTGTAAATGTGCAGGACCTCAAGAAGAGTAGATTGTTGGCGAAAGGCGAAGTTGATCTCCGAGTTGGAAATGGAGCAAGAGTTGCTGCATTAGCTGTGGGAGATTATCATTTATCTTTGCCTTCTGGTTTATCGTTGGTTTTAAAAGATTGTTATTTTGTGCCTTCAATTACCAAAAACATTATCTCTATTTCTTGTTTGGACAAGTATGGATTTTCATTTATTATAAAGGACAACTGTTGTTCCATTTATTTAAATGATATGTTTTATGCTAGTGCACAAATGGTGAATGGTCTTTACTTATTAAATCTTGATATGCCTGTCTATAACATAAATACTAAAAGGGTTAAAAATAATGATTGCAATCCAACATATCTCTGGCATTGTCGCTTGGGCCATATAAACGAGAACCACATATCTAAACTTCATAAGGATGGAGTATTAGATTCATTTGATTTTGAATCATATGAAACATGCGAATCTTGTTTAATGGGCAAGATGACTAAAGCCCCTTTCAAGGGACATGTTGAAAGGGAAAATGTGTTATTGGGACTAATACATAGTGATGTATGTGGACCAATAAGTACACAAGCCAGAGGTGGTTTTCAATACTTTGTTACATTTACTGATGACCTCAGTAGATATGGGTATGTGTACCTAATGAAGAATAAGCATGAAACCTTTGAAAAGTTCAAAGATTTCAAGAATGAAGTACAAAACCAACTTGGCAAAAGTATCAAAATCCGTCAATCAGATCGAGGAGGTGAATACTTAAGCCAAGAGTTTCATGACTATCTAAAGGAGTGTGGGATAGTCCCACAACTCACTCCTCCGTATACACCACAATGGAATGGTGTATCCGAGAGGAGAAATCGAACCTTGTTGGACATGGTTAGATCAATGATGAGTCATGCAGATATTCCGATATCCTTTTGGGGGCATGCTTTAGAAACAGCAATATTCATACCGAACCGTGTTCCATCTAAATCAGTGGAAAAGACACCATATGAGATATGGACTGGGAAGCGTCCTAGTATGTCTTTTATGAAGATTTGGGGTTGTGAGGCTTTCGTGAGACGTCACGTCTCTAACAAATTGGACCCAAATCTGATAAGTGTTTATTTGTGGGGTATCCTAAGGAAACTAAAGGATACTATTTCTATTATCCCACCGAGAACAAAGTGGTTGTTGCTCGGACTGGTGTCTTTCTTGAAAGAGAATTTATTTCTAGAAAAACCAGTGGGAGACAAATAGAACTTAGTGAAGTTCAACCACAAGAAACATTGAACATGATATTGAGATGGAAACAGAGCAGACACCACAAGCTGTTGTGGATAAAGTGCCTGCTCAAGAGACACAAGTCCAGCGTAGGTCGGTAAGAGAACACCGGGAGCCACAGAGATATGGATTTATTGTGACTCAACAAGGTGACTTACTATTTATTGATGAGGATGAGCCGTCATCTTATCAACAAGCTATAATGGGCACTGATTCTGAGAAATGGCAAGAGGCCATGAAATCTGAGATGGAATCCATGTATGCAAACCAAGTATGGACTTTGGTTGATCCACCTGAAGGGGTATTGTAAGGACCCTAATCCTTAAATGCGGAATCAAGGCATAATAGAGCTAATATAATGATCAGAGTAAGAAATAACGTGTTGAGTGTATGAGCTTAAGCATTACATGCCAAAAATAAGGACTACAAAAGAATGGATTAATTACATTCCCCGTCTAATAAATGTTATCCACTAGTTTTACACTACTCCTAGAGTAGACACTAGGCAAAATAATCCTGTCCTTCAATTTCCAAAAGCATCCTCAAGCTCACTGTCTCAACCCGTCTAGCCCTCCTATTATGCCAAACGTGTACCTACAAGGACAACCCCCAAACATGAGCAACAATAATCATTCATATTCAACACAATATGAAGATAAAGCGTAATGCATAATCAATATAAAACACTTCCTGTTTTCCCATGCATTTCAAACGCTTCCCGTTTGGTTGTCCCTGTACCATAACTCATGAGTATAATCAATAGATTATTTTTCAATGGTCTAAACATGTCATGAACATATACCATTTCATCAATATACCAAATACTGATCCTCAATCCCTAGTCTGTCCATCACAATGTATTTTAATGCCCCTCGCTTATTTACATATAGACGGCATAGGATAACCTCGCTTCAATGGACTGCGGGACTCCCACCCCTCGCCTCTCATTGAGCGGCAAATACCCTTTCCTCGTCCTATATGATAACCACGCTCAAATGTGACATGCGGCGCTCCCACCCCTCGCTTCACATTTAGCGGAACCAAACCAAATAGCGGCAAGCGTTAAAATCATCAAGGGATGACCACGACTCATGGGATATGCACCAATAATCATATGCATCTATAAACATCATGCATAACATGTATTTGCATCCACTATGCAATACCACATATATACTTGCATCCACAATGCATAAACAATAAGTATATAAGATACATGTACCGTTGGGGTGCCCGTACGTCCACTACGTACCTTTCCAAAAGTGGAATTTAATATGGCTTCAATTCCTCGGTTGCGTTGCTACCTGGGATGGTTCTACACAATCACACAACCCCATATTAGAAGCCAAATAATAGCCAAATACCAAAAATTTGACAAAATAAACCATTTTCCAAAATTCCACAGGCGGCGATCGATCGCTTCCCTCAGGAGATCGATCGCCTCAAAATTATCACTGTGGCGATCGGTCGCCCCAAACATGGCGATCGATCGCCATCCCTTTGAAAAACCCACTGCCTCTTGGCGATCGGTCGCCTCATTTTAGGCGATCGATCGCCTAACACGCAAAAAATGTTACTGCCCCTCGGCGATCGGTCGCCTCTTTTCAGGCGATCGATCGCCTCGCGCAGACACGCGATTTTTCACCATTTTTGCTTCCAAAAACCTTCCAATCCATCCCAATACTTAACCCAACCAACCAACAACATAAATATCAACATAAACCACCAAAACATACTTCAAAACAAGTATAATTCTAACCCTTAACCAAAACCAAAACAACCCACACAAACCCATTTCAAAATCATTAAAAACCCTTCCAAAACTAACCCAAACACAAAAAAAATGACAATGAGGCATCCATACCTCTTGGGGACCTCAAATCACCCAACAATCTTCACAAATCAAGACTTTTGGAAGGTTTTCTCTTCACCCTTGAGCTCAAAAACGAAAATGGAAGAAGGAGGGTTTGTGGGTTTTGATTTGGTAAAGTGAAAGTAATTTGGTAAAGGTGGGGTTGAGTATAAAAGGGTTGGGTTTAATTAAAAAGCATACCAACAATTCCATGGTGTATAAAACACCCCAACATGATATTTTTCAAAGCATTTACTCATAATGCACCAAATATCAATTAAACACATGATTTCTAATCAATTGCTACCAAAGGCAAATAAATCATGCTTCCAATAATATTTACCCAACATGCACCACATGCACCCTGAAATGCAACCCCGGGTCACCCTATCCACATGACCATGCATTTCCATAAGGTAAATAAATTCCAACACATAATTAATTACCACATAATTAATCATAATAATCGTAATTAATGCCCAAATGCAATTAACCATTTCGGGGATATCACAACACTCCCCTACTTATAAGATTTCTCCTCGAAATCACATGCACTTACCCCAAAAGGAAACTAAACATAAACACATACCAGAGAATAGTTCCGGGTAGTGCTGCACCATATGCCGCTCCGTCTCCCACGTAGCCTCCTCGACACCCCTGCGATCCCACTGAACCTTGATCATAGGTATCACTTTGTTCCGAAGTCTACGGTCTGCTCGATCCAGAATTCTGACAGGCCGTTCCACATAAGATATATCGGACTCTAACTGAACTTCGGAAGGCTGTAACACATGAGACGGATCCGGCTCATACTTCCGCAGCATCGATACATGAAACACATCATGTATACCAGATAAAGAAGGCGGCAAAGCCAGTCGGTAAGCTAAGGTGCCAATGCGCTGCAAAATCTCGTACGGTCCAACATACCTCGGAGACAGTTTCCCGCGCATCCCAAATCGCACAACGCCCCTGAAAGGCGAGATCTTCAAAAAGACCTTATCTCCCAACTGAAATTCCAACGGTCTCCGCCGTTTATTTGCATAAACTGCCTGTCTGTCCTGGGCCGCTTTCATTTTCTGCCTTATTGTCTTTATCTTTTCTTCCATCTCTCGAATCAACTCCGGTCCTCCGACCGATCTGCGGTCCAAATCATCCCAACACAAGGGTGATCTACACCGTCTGCCATAAAGAGCTTCAAATGGAGCCATCTGAATACTCGCCTGGTAGCTATTGTTATACGAAAACTCTACTAGAGGCACTGAATCCTGCCAGGAGGCATCGAACTCCAAAACACAAGCTCTTAACATGTCCTCGAGCGTCTGAATAGTGCGCTCGGTCTGGCCATCCGTCTGAGGATGATAAGCAGTACTCAATCTGACTTCAGTTCCCAAGGCTGACTGAAGGCCTTCCCAAAAATGAGATGTGAATCGCGGATCTCGATCTGACACTATCGAAACGGGGATCCCATGCAATCTCACCACATCTCTAATATACAACTGCGCCATCCTCAAAAATGTGAAAGTCATGCTATAGGGGATAAAATAAGCCACCTTGGTCAATCGATCCACAATCACCCAAATAGCATCGAAGCCTGAAGTACTCCTCGGTAAATGAGTCACGAAGTCCATGGAAATGTGCTCCCACTAACACTTCGGTATCTCCAAGCTTCTCAGCTCGCCGCCAGGTCTCTGTCTCTCTGCCTTAACCTGCTGGCAGATCAAACACCTCTTCACAAAAGCGACGACATCTGATTTCATCCTTTTCCACCAAAAATGACCACGCAAATCTCTGTACATCTTCTTCCCGCCTGGGTGGATGCTAAGCCTGCTACTATGAGCTCGCTCCAAGATCCCTTTACGCAACTCCGGCGTACTCGGAACCACCCAACGGTCACCCAATCTCAAAGACCCGTTGTGGGGTCTTCCCACCTTAACAGTGATTAATAGACATAAGAAGGACTAAAATGCATTAAAGTAACATCTCAAGGTTTTGGTTGTTACACGAGCTAACAGGATTACAGGCCAAAATACAAAACTTCAAAAACAATTCTTTACATTCTAAAGGAATGTCATTTAGATTTACACTACTCCTAGAGTAGATACTAATCATAACTTGAATTCTATACATTCCTGTGTCCCTCGTAGCTCACTGCCTCAACCCGACCCTTAGTCCTTTCGTCCAAAAGTGTACCTACAGGGACAACACATCATGAGCATATATATAATCTTACTTAACATCATAGAACATCATATAAATGCATGAAACATTGGTTAAGTAATTATGTTGGTTATTCATTCACTTCTTATTGTTGTCCCTGATTTAGAATCATGCATATGGGGCATCTTACCCCCGTGGCATCTTACCACAACATCATCGTATGGCCTCTTACCATATGGGGCATCTTACCCCGTGGCATCTTACCACAATACATCGCATGGCCTCTTACCATGTGGGGCATCTTACCCCGTGGCATCTTACCACAATACATCGCATGGCCTCTTACCATGTAGGGCATCTTACCCCGTGGCATCTTACCACAATATATCACATAAATGTCATCATATAAGCATCGTATGAGCAATAAACATCATATGAACTTCATCGTATAAACATCATATAAACATCATCATGTAAACATCGTATAAACACCGTCATTTCATCGTGAATACTCATGCAATAAAAGCACAGTTGTAGTATAGAGATGTGTGTTACCGTCCGATGCCCGTACGCTTCTTACGTACCTTTTCAAAAAGAGGAGGAGTCAACAGACTTTATCTCCTTGATGGTGCCGGTACCTGGGATGGTTCTACAAGACCACACAATACCATATTAGATGCCTCAAAACCATCTTACATCATAAACTTAACAAAATAAAACATCATTAAATTTTTCAACTTTCTGCCTGTCTCGATCGAGCGGCCCTAGGTCTCGATCGATCGAGACACTGTGCACTAACAGTGCCTTGGCTTCCTGCCTCGCTCGATCGATCGGACATTTTACCGATCGATCGAGGAGCTTCACCGATCGATCGAGAAATCCTTCGATCGATCGGCATCAAAATTTTCAAAACATGATTAGACCTTCTGTCTCGCTCGATCGATCGGGACCAAATCTCGATCGATCGAGAACTCTGAAAAAAATCGGGATTTCCCCAGATTTTTGAGCACCTCTTTTCACACCATCTTTTCTACTTCCTAACACATCTATCATGCTGAAACAAACATGTGAAGAACTTCATAAAATATCCATGTAAGCTCTTAAATCGAAGGTTTAACAAAACCTAAGCTAACATGCATCATAACATCATCATAAACTTCATCCTTAACCAACTTTTACAGAAACAGAGCATGCATCTTTTTGCCCAGATTTTCGAGCATATAGTTTCATAACTAGAAATCTATCACATAAGCCATGTAAATGCTCAAACAAACATGCTAGTAGCTACATAAAACTACCATGTAAGCATTCATATCAAGGTTTCACCCAAACCTATACTTAACATGCTTTAAAATCAACCCTCCAAACCCAAGCCCAAACATGAACCCAGAAAACAGGGTACCCACTTACCCCTCTCTTTTGCTCCTCTTTTTGCAAGGTTTTAAACACCTTCTTACCAAGCTTTTCTTCCCTTCCCTAGCAGCTTACAGGCATGATTTTGGGAGAGAAAGAGAGGAGGGGAGGAGGAGATGATTTGGCTGCAAAGTGGAGGCATGGCATGACCAAGTGGGAGGCATGGGCTTGAAACAAGTGGGTTGACAAGTGGGGGATTGGTGGTGACCGAGTTGGGGGGGTGGGGTGGTGTGGTTGGGGTGCCATGTGGTGTTTAATTGTATCCCGGTATATAGTACGATGTATTAAAATATCCTCACTCGATATTTTCTAACTTCATATAATTAATACATCCCTTAAAATACCCATCATGCTCCCCACATCATATCATCATAACATAAATCGTGGCCCCCAATTTAAATACACCATAACCCTTAAACACATCATAATTCATCGTCATAGAACATAATCATATTACATTTCGGGGGTATTACATTACTCCCCTACTTATAAGATTTCGTCCTCGAAATCCACATGCATCATCATAACGGAACTAAACATAAATACATACCAGAGAATAGTTCCGGATAGTGGCTGCACCATATGCCGTTCCGTCTCCCACGTAGCCTCCTCGACACCCCGACGATCCCACTGAACTTTGACCATCGGTATATAACTTTGCTTCGTAGTCTGCGATCCTCTCGATCCAGAATTCTGATAGGTCGTTCAACGTAGGACACATCTGAATCTAACTGTACTTCGGTAGGCTGTAAGACATGGGACGGGTCTGGCTCATACTTCCTCAACATAGAGACATGGAAAACATCGTGTATGCCAGACAAGGATGGCGGTAGAGCCAAACGGTATGCCAAAGTACCGATACGCTGTAAAACTTCATATGGCCCAACATACCTCGGAGATAACTTTCCCCGCATCCCAAAACGAACCACACCCCTGAAGGGCAAGATCTTTAAGAAGACCCTGTCTCCTAATTGGAATTCTAGCGGTCGTCGCCGCTTATTGGCATAGGCCGCTTGCCTATCTTGGGCCGCTTTCATCTTTTGGCGTATCATCTTAATCTTATCTTCCATATCCCTGATCATATCCGGTCCTCCGACCGCTTTGCTAGTCAAGTCCTCCCAATACAGTGGTGATCTACATCGTCGTCCATACAGAGCTTCAAAAGGGGCCATTTGAATGCTCGCCTTGATAACTGTTATTATAGGAGAACTCCACCAGCGGCACTGAATCCTGCCACGGAGTATCAAACTCCAAAATACACGCCCTCAACATGTCCTCGAGCGTCTGAATGGTACGCTCTGTTTGGCCGTCTGTCTGAGGGTGATAGGCCGTACTCAGTCTCACTTCTGTGCCCAAAGCTGTCTGGAGACCCTCCCAGAAATGTGAAGTGAACCTCGGGTCCCTGTCAGACACTATCGAGACTGGAATACCATGTAACCTTACCACATCCCGTATATACATCTGGGCCATCTTCAAGTATGTATATGACATACTGTAAGGGATGAAATGAGCCGTCTTCGTCAGCCTATCCACGATCACCCAGATAGCATCAAATCCTGAGGCGTCCTAGGTAGGTGGGTCACAAAGTCCATAGATATATGCTCCCACTTCCATTCAGGCACCTCTAAGCTCTTCAGCTCACCACCAGGCCTCTGTCTCTCTGCCTTTACCTGCTGGCAGATCAAACATCTTTTAATACGAAAATGATCACCTCACGCTTCATGCGTCTCCACCAGAATGGGTCGCATCGATCTTTGTACATCTTCTTTCCCCCTGGGTGGATACTGAAACGACTACTGTGAGCCCGCTCCAATATTCCTTTACGTAGTCCTGGTGCATCTGGGACTACCCATCGGTTGCCCAGTCTCAAGGAATCATCCTCGGCCACTCTGAACTTGGATGGCTGACCCTGAAGTATCAATGATGTCCATCTCTGAACCTCACTATCGGACTTCTGGGCCTTCCTGATCGCCTCAAATATGTCTGGCTCCGCCAATAGGGTCGACACTCGCACAGGCGACGTGTCTACATTGAAATCATAGCCCAGTTGGCAATAAGACGTCATCAAGGCTGACAAACACATAACATCCTCTGCAGTACTCTTTACCTTCCGACTTAAGGCGTCTGCTATTAGGTTTGCTTTACATGGATGGTACTCAATTTCACAATCATAATCTTTGAGCAAATCCATCCATCTTCTTTGCCTCATATTCAACTCTGCTTGAGTGAATAAGAACTTCAGGCTCTTATGGTCCGTATATATAGTAAAAGACGTGCCATACAAATAATGCCTCCAGATCTTAAGGCGAATATAATGGCCGCCAACTCCAAATCATGCACTGGATACCTGGCTTCGTGTGGCTTCAGCTGCCTCGATGCATAAGCCACCACATGCTTATCTTGCATCAACACGCAGCCCAAGCCCTGCAATGACGCATCCGTATACAAGGTAAATCTCTCATTTTCAGACGGGATCACCAGTACAGGCGCTGTAGTCAAGCGACGCTTCAGTTCTTGGAAGCTTTCCTCACAAGCTTCAGACCAATAGAAGGGGACTCCTTTCTGAGTCAGCTGCGTCAGGGGTTTGGCAATCTTCGAAAACCTTCGACGAAACGTCGGTAATAATCCTGCCAAACCGAGAAAACTCCTTATTCATGGTACAGAAGTGGGTGCAGCCCACTCCATCACAGCTTCAATATTCCTTGGATCCACAGATATTCCGCGGCTAGATATGACATGGCCTAAAAATACCACGCTGTCCAACCAGAACTCGCACTTACTAAGCTTTGCATACAGCTGATGATCCCTAAGGATCTGAAGTACTATCCTCAAGTGCCTTACATGCTCTTCTTCCGTCCGAGAGTAGATAAGTATGTCGTCGATGAAGACTATGACGAACTGATCCAAATACGGCTGGAACACCCTGTTCATCAAACTCATGAAGACAGCTGGGGCATTCGTCACCCCAAAAGGCATGACCAGGAATTCATAGTGCCCATATCTAGTCCTGAAAGCCGTCTTCTGAACATCATCTTCTCTTACTCGAATCTGATGGTACCCCGACCTCAGATCGATCTTACTATAGAGCCTTGTACCCTGCAACTGATCGAACAAGTCATCGATCCTCGGAAGTGGATACTTGTTCTTTACTGTAGCTTTGTTTAACTGCCTATAATCAATGCATAGACGCATCGATCCATCTTTCTTCTTAACAAATAAGACAGGCGCACCCCATGGCGATACGCTAGGGCGTATGTAGCCCTTATCAAGGAGTTCCTGCAACTGTATCTTTAATTCCCTTAACTCTGCTGGTGCCATCCTATACGGGGCACGAGAAATTGCAGACGTCCCTGGTAGTAGCTCAATCCCAAACTCGACCTCTCTCGTCGGTGGGAATCCGGGAATCTCCTCCGGAAAGACATCAGGAAACTCCGCCACTACGGGCACATCCTCAACCTTCAATTCCTTCTTCTTATCCGTCATGTCAACAGCGTAGATAAGATATCCTTCATGGCCTCGTTCCAATAGCTGTGTCATCTTGACAGCAGATATTAACGGAATCTTCGGACGGGAACCATCCCCATAGAATGTCCACTGGACTCCCAGTACAGATCTAAATCGAACCGTCCTTTGCCTGCAGTTTACCACTGCCTGATACTTGTTCAGGACATCGATGCCCACAATGCAATCGAAGTCTGACATTCCCAACACAATCAAATCTGATCTTAACTCATTATCCTCAAAATAAATGAGGCCATCATAAACAATCTGATCCGTAGTCAAACTTCTTCCAGCGGGGGTCGAGACCATAAGGGGCATGGGGGACGGAGAAGTGCATATGTGGTGCCTTTCAACAAAATTCGTCGACACAAAAGAGTGTGACGCACCTGTGTCTATCAATATAAGAGCAGGGTGCGTAAATAAAAGACACGTACCCGCTATAACTTCCTCCGGGGCCGCCGTAGCCTGCTCCCTCGTCAAAGCATACACCTGTCCCTGAGGTGGCCCCGCGGGCTGACCTCCATACTGTCTTGGCACAAAGGGTGGCCGGTGTTGTGCCGTTCTGTCCGCAGGTCTCCCCGTAGAGCTCTGCTGTCTTCCCGTGTTGGGACACCGCCGAGCAAAGTGGCCTCTGTCGCCACAGACATAACATCCTACGCAGTCTTTTGCCAAATGTGGCTGCCCACAAAGAGTGCACTGAACTCTTCCAGATCTGTCTCCCTGAGACTGTCCTCTCCCAGATGGAGCATCATTCCTACCCTTCCCTTTCCATCGATTCTCGGGCCTCTTGCCACTGAATCTCGATGCCGAAGTGTTCCCCCTTGGCTTAAACTGATCACCTCTAGGCTTCAAATTGTCAGAAGTGGATCTCTGGGGGGGTGCCGGAGGTGGCACAGCATCAGGATATGCACCGACTCCCAGTTCAGCTAGCTCAGCTCGTGAGAGTGCATCATCAAAACAGGCAGGGCCATAAGTGATCACCCTGTCATACAGTTCAGGCCTCAAGCCCTTCATGAAATTCCGCATCTTCGCTTGAGTGCTTGCAGCTATGTGTGGCACATATCGTAGTAAGGAACAGTAATGTAGAGCATAGTCAGATACAGGCATGGTACCTTGTCTTAAACTGGTAAACTCATCCTCCTTGGCCTGTCTTGCAGCGGCTGAGAAATAGCGATTCAAAAACCGCGTTCGGAACATCTTCCAATTTACTTCCTGTCCCAGAGCCTCTTGCTCAATCACTGTGGTTTTCCACCACATCAATGCCTTCTTGGACAGCTGAAATTCTGCTAATCGGATCCAGGCCGTCTTTGCACAAGGCGCTGCCACAAATATCTGTTCGATCCTCTCTAACCATTCCTCAGCTTTCTCTCCTGATTCAGTTCCCTCGAACATCGGAGGTCGATACATCATAAACTGAGCCAAGCTCAATTCCCCAGGTAGCAATTGCTGTTCAGAGGGTTCCTCTCCCAAAGCTGGTGGTGGCAATGGGTTCGTACGTCCAGCACTTGCATTTACACTAATGGCGTCACCCACTTCTATATTTGCTGCCATGCTGCGACACAAGGGTTAATAACAACACCAAAAGCAGTTCATAGTGCACATCGTTAGATAATTAAACATGTTAGCATAACATAGAAACTTCATATGCAAAATACACATCAAACATGTTCAATAGTAAGCACCTAGCTATCTTATTGCTAAGGCTACCCTTCGCTCATTCCCGAGTTATCTAACCACTGCTCTGATACCACTAATGTGGGGTCTTCCCACCTTAACAGTGATTAATAGACATAAGAAGGACTAAAATGCATTAAAGTAACATCTTAAGGTTTTGGTTGTTACACGAGCTAACAGGATTACAGGCCAAAATACAAAACTTCAAAAACAATTCTTTACATTCTAAAGGAATGTCATTTAGATTTACACTACTCCTAGAGTAGATACTAATCATAACTTGAATTCTATGCATTCCTGTGTCCCTCGTAGCTCACTGCCTCAACCCGACCCTTAGTCCTTTCGTCCAAAAGTGTACCTACAGGGACAACACATCATGAGCATATATATAATCTTACTTAACATCATAAAACATCATATAAATGCATGAAACATTGGTTAAGTAAATATGTTGGTTATTCATTCACTTCTTATTGTTGTCCCTGATTTAGAATCATGCATATGGGGCATCTTACCCCCGTGGCATCTTACCACAACATCATCGTATGGCCTCTTACCATATGGGGCATCTTACCCCGTGGCATCTTACCACAATACATCGCATGGCCTCTTACCATGTGGGGCATCATCTTACCCCGTGGCATCTTACCACAATACATCGCATGGCCTCTTACCATGTAGGGCATCTTACCCCGTGGCATCTTACCACAATATATCACATAAATGTCATCATATAAGCATCGTATGAGCAATAAACATCATATGAACTTCATCGTATAAACATCATATAAACATCATCATGTAAACATCGTATAAACACCGTCATTTCATCGTGAATACTCATGCAATAAAAGCATAGTTGTAGTATAGAGATGTGTGTTACCGTCCGATGCCCGTACGCTTCTTACGTACCTTTTCAAAAAGAGGAGGAGTCAACAGACTTTATCTCCTTGATGGTGCCGGTACCTGGGATGGTTCTACAAGACCACACAATACCATATTAGATGCCTCAAAACCATCTTACATCATAAACTTAACAAAATAAAACTCATTAAATTTTTCAACTTTCTGCCTGTCTCGATCGATCGGCCCTAGGTCTCGATCGATCGAGACACTGTGCACTAACAGTGTCTTGGCTTCCTGCCTCGCTCGATCGATCGGACATTTTACCGATCGATCGAGGAGCTTCACCTCGATCGAGAAATCCTTCGATCGATCAGCATCAAAATTTTCAAAACATGATTAGACCTTCTGTCTCGCTCGATCGATCGGGACCAAATCTCGATCGATCGAGAACTCTGAAAAAATCGGGATTTCCCCAGATTTTTGAGCACCTCTTTTCACACCATCTTTTCTACTTCCTAACACATCTATCATGCTGAAACAAACATGTGAAGAACTTCATAAAATATCCATGTAAGCTCTTAAATCGAAGGTTTAACAAAACCTAAGCTAACATGCATCATAACATCATCATAAACTTCATCCTTAACCAACTTTTACAGAAACAGAGCATGCATCTTTTTGCCCAGATTTTCGAGCATATAGTTTCATAACTAGAAATCTATCACATAAGCCATGTAAATGCTCAAACAAACATGCTAGTAGCTACATAAACTACCATGTAAGCATTCATATCAAGGTTTCACCCAAACCTATACTTAACATGCTTTAAAATCAACTCTCCAAACCCAAGCCCAAACATGAACCCAGAAAACAGGGTACCCACTTACCCCTCTCTTTTGCTCCTCTTTTTGCAAGGTTTTGAACACCTTCTTACCAAGCTTTTCTTCCCTTCCCTAGCAGCTTACAGGCACGATTTTGGGAGAGAAAGAGAGGAGGGGAGGAGGAGATGATTTGGCTGCAAAGTGGAGGCATGGCATGACCAAGTGGGAGGCATGGGCTTGAAACAAGTGGGTTGACAAGTGGGGGATGGGTGGTGACCGAGTTGGGGGGGTGGGGTGGTGTGGTTGGGGTGCCATGTGGTGTTTAATTGTATCCCGGTATATAGTACGATGTATTAAAATATCCTCACTCGATATTTTCTAACTTCATATAATTAATACATCCCTTAAAATACCCATCATGCTCCCCACATCATATCATCATAACATAAATCGTGGCCCCCAATTTAAATACACCATAACCCTTAAACACATCATAATTCATCGTCATAGAACATAATCATATTACATTTCGGGGGTATTACATTATCTGATGCCCAAAAAGAAAGGGGGTCCAAGCTAGGGAAGCTATTCGATTTTTGGACTAGTCCTGGATGGACTTGTAGATAGTTTAGCCCGGGACCGATCTTGATTGACGCACAAAACTAGCCTTGCTACAGTTTGGGCCGATAATGTTGGTCTAAGATTACTCATCAAGCGAGCCATATACAGGCATGCTAAGTTGAGCCGAGATTGTATTAGCATGCTGAGCTTAGCTGAGAATGTATTGGCATGATGAGTTGAGCTAAGATTGTCTACCGCGATTTTGAGGGACACAGCCATGGGCCGTTCGTGCTGAGTCATAAGAAATGAAGACGGGTTGGATTTTACTCATGGAGTTCGGGTCGATATCGTACTGGCCCCAATATCGGAGTATCAATTTCAAAAAAAATATTACAATCTATATCGTTTCCTTCTAACTTGAAGCTAGGTATTTATTTTAAAAACACATATTTTGATGCCTGATTATATTCTTACAAGATTTCACTATTGATGTATAATAGATTGTTCCTAGTTTTCCCTAATTTGTGAAAAAAAAATACTTATCAATTTAAGTAAGAATGGTGAGTCTTGTCGCAATGGTAAAATTGTTGTCATATGATCTGTATATCATGGGTTCGAGTCACGAAACCAGTTTCTTTGCAGTGCAAAAGGAAAAATATGTACATTAGGCTAGAGATGTAAAACGGAGCGGACAGCAAAAGACACGGCACGTCACGACCCATTTTGCTACAGTGTCGTGCCGGGCCAAGGGTGTCGGCACGTGGGCTGGCAAGCCACTGTAGCACGAATATTATTTTTAGATTGTAGCAATCAATCGAAGTTATGTGCCGATCGATGGCTTGATGTCGTAGCATTGCATGCCAAAAAAGGTGATTGACCGATCGATTTTTTTATCTCTATCAATCTTTAAGCTCTAATTCTTGAAACTCTATACTCTCAATTTGTTCACAAGAAGAAAGAAGTCCGTCTCAAGTTTGCCAATACAAGCACAAGCAACAAAGCCAATATCCCTCCAAGCATTGGTTGGATGCTGATAACCGCTTACAAGGCATGAGAGGACATGATGTTTCTTCCGATGAAAATGAAGAAAACTAGAATATTTTTTTAAAATCTTTTGTAATTTCTTACTTTTTTTAATGTAATTTGTAGTTATTCAATTCGTAGTCAAAATTTTTTTATTTTGCAAGTAGATTATGTTAATCTCTATTTTATTCTACTATTATTATATTTTAAAAGTTAAATTAAATTATGTTAATCTCTATTTTATTATACTATTATTATATTTAAAATTTTAAATTAAACAAATATATATATATATATATATTTATTTATTTATTTAATAAATAAAAAAACGTAAAAAATTTAAAAATTAAAATAAAATTGAATTTGCCAAACACAGCAGCGGCGCGGCCCATAGGCCCATGCTAGGAACGGCCCGTCCCTGTTGAGGGTCGTGACAGGCGATACGAATTTGCCCGGCACGACCTGTTTGATATCTGATTCGATCCCTTCTCAAAACTCATGTATATGGGGAGTTTTTGGTAATTGTTATTGCCTTTTTTTACTTATCAATTAAAGCAAGGCCAAAGCCTGTCATAGTGTATAGAGTTAGATTGTTAAAAACCAAAAATATCCATTCTAATTTGTGTCTATTATGTCACTAATTATTTTAATGAAAATCGAAAATAGTATAGTTTAATGTGCTGTCGAAATGAATTCAACGTTGGATTTGACTTTTTTTATCGATAAATAAATTTCATTAATCAAAATATGTACAAAGTTCAGGGGCATGTCCGTTAACAAAAATCCACAAAAATGCACCTTACAAGTTCTCCGTAAGATATAAATCACTAGGAAATACCTTGTACAAAATTCTATAAACTAGCAATTTAATGCGATCAAAAAGTGCATCCACGCCTTCTAACTTGCCATCGAACTCCATCCCATTTCTTTGCATCCATATGTGATAGATTGTTGTTAAGTGTCATCCCGCGAGCTTTCATTAGACGAGATGTTCCATGATAATCTTTTCTGAACCGTTTCAAAGCACTTCTTAGTGTAGTCATGAAAAAAGCCATGTGTAGCCATGTCCTCACTTTATCCCAGATTGTCGCATTGTATGCACATCACAAAGGACGCATGATTTGTCCACAACAAAAGGTAGTCGATCCGAAGTTGACAGCCTGCTATATGCACCCAACCATAGAATGAAGGAGTTCTTAGGTTGAATATGTGGCTTCCAAATGAAGTGAGACCATGTGACTTTGGACTTAGTGGGCCGAAAGTAGTAAGCTTTGGAGCCACCTGTAGAGTTAGCTTTGGATTTGATTTATTATATCCCTTCATGCACAAACACTAAACTCACATAAAATATACTAGCGGTTTTCCATGCACACATTGTTTATTTGCAGTATCTTGTTTTCTTATATTAGTTTTCTAATAATCATTGTTGGAGTTAAATGAATTAATGTATACTTGATTAAAAAACGTATATTAAAATTAAAAACCTTATGTATTGTTCAAGACACGATTCACGAATTGGTTACTTTTACTATCAATTTACGTATTTTGTTGAATGAAATGAATGCTAAAATCATACAACTGAAACATACATTTACATATGTAATAATTTATAAATGTTCTCCAAAAATTTCATGTTATATATAATTTATAACTGTAATATTTTGAATTGTTATACTGCGAGTAATAGATAACTAGAGCTGTCAAAACGGGTCATCCCGACCCAAACGGGCTGGCTGCCTAACCCACGGCCCAAACAGGCACAAGTACAACCAAGTGAAAATATATATAATGTGTCGAATTCTTCAATTTGATATTGAGTTCTTATTTATGAATTGAGGCTTAAAAAAAGGAATAACCATTTTTTTTAAAAAGGGTCAACCCGTGGGGCAACCCACCAACCCTCGGGCCAACCCACATGTGAGGGTCAATCCTAATAATGTGATTAATAATCACTCAATGATAATTATAGCGTAAACAACTGAATTTTTTAACATTTATTAAAATGTAACCCTAAAAATTTTGGCATGACATCATCATACGAGGAATATACAACTAATACACACACATATACTGAAAATATACATAGATACCATCAATTTATATCCATCAACACAAACCAGCACACTATAAGGAAAACTAGTAAACATGTAACCATGATGAACTGAAATCAAATAAATATACATAAACTCCTCACATCATGGACACATCCCTGGTAGACATATACATATACTAATGGGATAATTATAAAAATAGACCTCTCAAGTGTGGCTCCCAACGGACGTGCCCCTCTCTGGGGTCCTGGCCACATTTATTACCTGTCATTGTCAATACACAAAGATAACAACAACCCCCATTGGGGGTGAGCAAAGCCCAATAGAGAACGATCATAAAATATATAATATGTATCTAAAAAATGTGATATATAATGTAATGCAATGCATGTCATGCGGGTATCAGGTCAATCACACATCCACTGAGTATATCAGAATCAATCGAATCGCTATCTCATGATAACTCGAGCCTCCCAAGCATAAAGGATAATCAGTGATGCATCGTCAAAGTGTCATCACATCCCAAGTTTCGACATCACATTCAAGGATATACACGGGATGACATCAGCAAGGTGCCACCAATCCATCGTCTCAACAAATCATGCTAATCCGAGGAGACAACGATTCCATATGTCTTTCGGGCCACTTGATGTCGGTTATAGTATCGCGGTACCAATCTCCAGTGATTATCCAAGAGTCCAAAAACAACACTCAACGTGCATGTCATGCGTTGATATATTATATAAAAAAAATTATGTGTTAACAAAATATTTATTTTCATACACCGATATGTCAATTATGCATGCTATGAATGCCACATAATTTAAATAAAATCGCGTAATCACGTAATCTCACGTAGTTCACATAATTCAACAAATCATACATCAAATAATACAGATATATGTCATATGTTACTCGATCACAACATACCTTATTTCTCAGCGTCAAATCTCGATGCTTTTGATTGAATGAATACAATCTTGAGTGGTACTTAATCTACATAATTAATTGGAGACATTCATGTGATATTTAATTCAAATTAATATTACTATTCAGCTAAAATTATTCTATGTCGAATCATAATTGTCGTAATTTTGATAATTTCGTCACTATATCATCAATTAAGTCTAAAACCATTCCATGTTTAAAGTATTATCCTACGTATGTCAAATCTTCAAAGTAGGAAATTGCAATGTTCTACTTTTCAATTCGTAAAATACTTTTATATTTCTTTACAAGCATACCTTCCAAGTTGCTTAGTTAAAAGACTACAAAAAATTTACTAAATTTAACTTCAATGCCTATCATCTCATGTATTTTTCATAAAGTAACTTGAAATTGGAGATAACTCAAATTACTTACATTTAATTGGTGATTTGAAAACAAGGTTTAATGTAATCAAAATCCTCAAAAGATAAATAAATACTATGAACCTAAATATTTAATTTTTATCATGAAAGTGTCATTAATCATTCTTTATAAATCTCTGAACACTTTCTAATTCTTTACTAGGGATTAACACAATAGATCCTGTTTCAACACCTATAGATGTAAGTAACTCAAAGCAAAAATTATGCACCCATAATTCACCAAATAAACCTATTTCTAATGTTACCCAAATTTCTCAACTAGCAACAAAGAAAATTGATAAACTTACATTAGGCGCCAATTGGGAGCAAACAAAGAATTAGTCTGTTGTTTCGAAGCCTCACCATGCAGTCGGCTTCAAAGTTTATGAAGGAAAGAGAGAGAGATATCGACTTGCTTCTTCCTTTACCACGCTCTCTTTCAGAGTACGAAAATGTGATAGAAATCACTTTATTTATCTAATTCTCATCTGGACTCCTTAGGAACGAAAACCAAGGGATAAGTTTGCTCTCTTCCTCTTATGGGCTACTGTTTTCGATTTTCAAGGCTTAAAACAATGTTCACACGTGTAAAAGTAAGGTGGTGGTGGTTCTCATTTGCAAGATTTAAAATAGGGAAGATCAGTCACTCTCTTTATTTATTATCTATAGACAACATTTATGTTACCCTGGTAAAAGTATGGACTGTGCAAGATCTGACTTGGGCGAGACCTCTACCATGGCCACCCCCAGGTCGGCCTCGGGAAGATCTCCACCCTGGCCACCCCAGGTCGGCCAAGAGGATGACCTCCAGCTCGGCCTCGGGAAGACCTCTACCCTGGCCACCCCAGGTCGGCCACGAGGATGACCTCCAGCTCCGCCTCGGGAAGATCTCCACCCTG
This sequence comes from Haberlea rhodopensis, assembly GCA_907163345.1. Taxonomy (NCBI): domain Eukaryota; kingdom Viridiplantae; phylum Streptophyta; class Magnoliopsida; order Lamiales; family Gesneriaceae; genus Haberlea; species Haberlea rhodopensis. The sequence goes on along the minus strand of CAJQUN010001091.1, from coordinate 70,825 downwards.
GCCACCCCAGGTCGGCCACGAGGATGACCTCCAGCTCGGCCTCGGGAAGACCTCTACCCTGGCCACCCCAGGTCGGCCACGAGGATGACCTCCAGCTCAGCCTCTGGAAGATCTCCACCCTGGCCACCCCAGGTCGGTCACGAGGATGACCTCCAGCTCGGCCGCGTGGATGACTTCACCTTGGCCACCCCAGGTCGGCCTCGAGGATGACCTCCACCTCGGCCACCCCCAGGTCGGCCTCCAAGAAGATCTACACCTGAGGAGTGATCTCACAAATCAGAGGCACAGAACATATCTCCGTACACGAATAATATCTTAAAAGCTGCAGAAATCGTACAAGGAGTGCAATAGTTGTCTGTGGTCCCCAGCACTAGGACTCTGACCCCTACCTTCAGCATCAGACAATGTCCCCTAGACCTTGGGTAGGTAGTTACAGGTTGTCTCCTCCATTCTCATATAAATACCAGATAACTCTCACCAAGCAGAGAGGGATTTTCCATGAGAGAGCAGGCAGGAGGGTTGGGAGGGCATGGGGAAGGCCAACACCTCTTTCTTGGGGGGGGAAAAGAGAGCATGACTCCTTCTTCCTCAAGAACAAGCAGCAGCCAAGGTCTTCCCCCTTCACCATTTTCATTTCTTAGCTCATTTCTTGTAAAGAACATTGTAAATCACACACTTGTTTATAGTGAAATTTATACCGGACTAGGTCCCGTGGTTTTTCCCCATCTTTTGGGGTTTTCTACGTAAAAAATCTGGTCTCATTTACTTTTTGTATATTGTTTGGTGCTCGGATGAAATACACGTCTACACTACCAAAATCCGAGGCAACAAATTGGCGCCGTCTGTGGGAAAGTGAGCTCAAGACGTTGAGATATGGGAAGGAGAAGGATGGTTTGAGGGTTGCATCTCTGTTGGGAGATGGGTTTTCTAAGTTCTGGAGAAAAAAAAAAAAACTTTTGGTAAGCGGCGGCGACGGGTTTGATAAAAGGGGGAAAGGTTTTGTTTATTGGGGTGCAGCCTTGTATGAAAGTTGCTATGTTTTTGGGTTGCACTCGAGGAAACGCCAGTGTAATGATTCTCGAGATGATACATATGGCCTCAGATCTCTGGTGATACCTCTTCCCCCTGGCCGACCACAATTTTTGTAGAATGGAGGTGCTTTAGCATTTGGTTTTTGGGGCGTTAAGAGCTGTTGTTGCGGGATTGGAGCTGATTAAGAGTGACAGATCAAATCAATACCTCACCTCGAGCCATCTCAGCTCGGCCACCTCGGCCCCAGCTTGGCCTTAACAATGAGTTCTGCCTCATCCATGCCAGCTCGGCCTCATCCACTACAGTGAGCTCGCCTCATCGGCCCAAGCTCGGCCAACTCGGGCCCAGCTCGGCCTCAACTCGGAAACCTCGCCCAGTTCGGCCTCTTCCATGCCAGCTCGGCCTCATCCACATCAGCACGGCCACCTCAGCCATCAGCTAGACCTCATCAATCAAACTCAACTTGGGCGCTTAATCTCTATGCCTTAATTATGGTTTTTCCTGTCCAACTGATATTTGAGTTTCGTACATATATATTTGCGTAGTGCTATTTTATTATTATTTCAGGACAGGATCACCAGCTCGGGCATGCAATCTAGCAGTAAGGCCCTATTATATTGAGCTCGGGCAAGCAATCTCGCAGTAAGCCCCACATCAGCTCGGATTGAGGATCAGCTCGGGCATGCAATCTAGCAGTAAGGCCCTATTATATTGAGCTCGGGCATGCAATCTCGCAGTAAGCCCCACATCAGCTCGGATTGAGGATCAGCTCGGGCATGCAATCTAGCAGTAAGGCCCTATTATATTGAGCTCGGGCATGCAATCTCGCAGTAAGCCCCACATCAGCTCGGATTGAGGATCAGCTCGGGCATGCAACCTCGCAGTAAGCCCCTATTCAGGAGTTCAGCTCGGGCATGCAATCTCGCAGTAAGCCCCTATTATTAGAGCTCGGGCATGCAATCTCGCAGTAAGCCCCACATCAGCTCGGATTGAGGATCAGCTCGGGCATGCAACCTCGCAGTAAGCCCCTATTCAGGAGTTCAGCTCGGGCATGCAATCTCGCAGTAAGCCCCTATTATTACAGCTCGAGCATGCAATCTCGCAGTAAGCCCCACATCAGCTCGGATTGAGGATCAGCTCGGGCATGCAACCTCGCAGTAAGCCCCTATTCAGAAGTTCAGCTCGGGCATGCAATCTCGCAGTAAGCCCCTATTATTACAGCTCGAGCATGCAATCTTGCAGCAAGCCCCTATTTATATCAGCTCAGGCATGCGATCTCGCAATAAGGCTTTATTCATCAGCTCGGGATCTTTATTTGTTTTGGAATTTGGATGAACTTATTCGGATGGGATATTCGAAGTAAGCCCAGGTGTATGAGGCCCTGGCAAATATCAGCACAGGTCCGCCCTGATGGCTTAAGCCCAGGTGTATGAGGCCCTGGCACCAATTAAAAGTGCAGGTCATCCCTGTCACTAAAGCCCAGGTGTCTGAGGCCCTGGCACCAATTAAAAGTGCAGGTCATCCCTGTCACTAAAGCCCAGGTGTATGAGGCCCTGGCACCAATTAAAAGTGCAGGTCATCCCTGTCACTAAAGCCCAGGTGTATGAGGCCCTGGCACCAATTAAAAGTGCAGGTCATCCCTGTCACTAAAGCCCAGGTGTATGAGGCCCTGGCACCAATTAAAAGCACAGGTCTGCCCTGCATGCTTAAGCCCAGGTGTATGAGGCCCTGGCACCAATTAAAAGCACAGGTCCGCCCTGCATGCTTAAGCCCATGTGTATGAAGCCCTGGCACCAATTAAAAGCACAGGTTCGCCCTGCATGCTTAAGCCCAGGTGTATGAGGCCCTGGCACCAATTAAAAGCACAGGTCCGCCGTGCATGCTTAAGCCCAGGTGTATGAGGCCCTGGCACCAATTAAAAGCACAGGTCCGCCCTGCATGCTTAAGCCCAGGTGTATGAGGCCCTGGCCCCAATTAAAAGCACAGGCCCGCCATATGTTCGGATTATTATTTATGGAGCTCAGGTCGGGAAAGCATTATCCGCTCACATTTATTATTTCTGGAGCTCAGGTCAGGAGAGCATTATCGTCTCATATTTATTATTTCCGGAGCTCAGGTCGGGAGAGCATTATCTGCTCATATTTATTGTTTTCGGAGCTCAGGTCAGGAGAGCATTATCGTCTCATATTTATTATTTCCGGAGCTCAGGTCGGGAGAGCATTATCTGCTCATATTTATTGTTTCCGGAGCTCAGGCCAGGAGAGCATTATCGTCTCATATTTATTATTTCCGGAGCTCAGGTCGGGAGAGCATTATCGGCTCATATCTATTATTTCCGGAGCTCAGGTCGGGAGAGCACTATATGTTCATCTTTATTATTTCCAGAGCTCAGGTCGGGAGAGCATTATCGGCTCATATTTATTATTTCTGGAGCTCAGGTTTGAAGTACATTATCTGCTCACATTTATTAATTCTGGAGCTCAGGTCGGGAAAGCATTATCCGCTCATATTTATTATTTCCGGAGCTCAGGTCGGGAAAGCATTATCCGCTCACATTTATTATTTCTGGAGCCCAGGTCGGGCGAGCATTATCGGCTCATATTTATTATTTCCGGAACTCAGGTCGGGAGAGCACTATATGTTCATCTTTATTATTTCCGGAGCTCAGGTCGGGAGAGCATTATCGGCTCATATTTATTATTTCTGGAGCTAAGGTCGGAAGTACATTATCTGCTCACATTTATTAATTCTGGAGCTCAGGTCGGGAAAGCATTATCCGCTCATATTTATTATAGTGGAGCTCAGGTCGAGAGACTTTATGTCAGTTTATTATTTCTGGATTTCATGACAAACGTGATGTATGTGTCCAGTTCATTATTTATAGAGCTCAGGTCGCGATGGCATTATATGCTTGGTTTATTATATTTGGAGTTCTGACAGGTCAGCCCTGTTTTAGATTTAATTCTGTACTTATAATTTTTTCTAGCTGTTATTGCAGGTCAGCCCTGCACATATAACAGGCCATCCTTGTTGTTATTTAATTCTATACGTGAATTATTTCAATTTGTCATTACCGGTCAGTCCTGCTAAAGATAACAGGCCAGCCCTATTCTGGATTGAACTCTCTATTTAGAATTATTTTAGAGTTAATATTGTAGGTCAGTCCTGCCCAGATTACAGGTCAGCCCTGCCCAGATTACAGGTCAGTCATGCCTAGAAAACATGTCATCCTTGTTGTTATTCAATCTATATTTAGAAATATTTCTAGTTGTTATTGCAGGTCATCCATGCACAAGTAACAGATCAGGTCTTGCCAAAATACCCGAACAATCGAGACAGCGTTACACTAGCTCGACTAGAGGGGGGATACTGGTGTTACCCTGGTAAAAGTATGGACTGTGCAAGACCTGACTTGGGCGAGACCTCTACCATGGCCACCCCCAGGTCGGCCTCGGGAACATCTCCACCCTGGCCACCCCAGGTCGGCCACGAGGATGACCTCCAGCTCGGCCTCGGGAAGACCTCTACCCTGGCCACCCCAGGTCGGCCACGATGATGACCTCCAGCTCAGCCTCGGGAAGATCTCCACCCTAGCCACCCCAGGTCGGCCACGAGGATGACCAGATCTCCACCCTGGCCACCCCAGGTCGGCCACGAAGATGACCTCTAGCTCGACCTCGGGAAGACCTCTACCCTGGCCACCCCAGGTCGGCCACGAGGATGACCTCCAGCTCAGCCTCGGGAAGATCTCCACCCTGGCCACCCCAGGTCGGTCACGAGGATGACCTCCAGCTCGGCCGCGTGGATGACTTCACCTTGGCCACCCCAGGTCGGCCTCGAGGATGACCTCCACCTCGGCCACCCCGAGGTCGGCCTCCAGGAAGATCTACACCTGAGGAGTGATCTCATAAATCAGAGGCACAGAACATATCTCCGTACACGAATAATATCTTAAAAGCTGCAGAAATCGTACAAGGAGTGCAATAGTTGTCTGTGGTCCCCAGCACTAGGACTCTGACCCCTACCTTCAGCATCAGACAATGTCCCTAGACCTTGGGTATGTAGTTACAGGTTGTCTCCTCCATTCTCATATAAATACTAGATAACTCTCACCAAGCAGAGAGGGATTTTCCATGAGAGAGCGGGCAGTACGGTTGGGAGGGCATGGGGAAGGCCAACACCTCTTTCTTGGGGGGGAAAAGAGAGCATGACTCCTTCCTCCTCAAGAACAAGCAGCAGCCGAGGTCTTCCCCCTTCACCATTTTCATTTCTTAGCTCATTTCTTGTAAAGAACATTGTAAATCACACACTTGTTTATAGTGAAATTTATACCGGACTTGGTCCCGTGGTTTTTCCCCATCTTTTGGGGTTTTCTACGTAAAAAATCTGGTCTCATTTACTTTTTGTATATTGTTTGGTGCTCGGATGAAATACATGTCTACCCTACCAAAATCCGAGGCAACAAATTGGCGCCGTCTGTGGGAAAGTGAACTCAAGACGTTGAGATATGGGAAGCAGAAGGATGGTTTGAGGGTTGCATCTTTGTTGGGAGATGGGTTTTCTAAGTTCTGGAGAAAAAAAAAACTTTTGGTAAGCGGCGGCGGCGGGTTTGATAAAAGGGGGAAAGGTTTATGTTATTGGGGTGCAGCCTTGTATGAAAGTTGCTATGTTTTTGGGTTGCACTCGAGGAAACGCCAGTGTAATGATTCTCGAGATGATACATATGGCCTCAGATCTCTGGTGATACCTCTTCCCCCTGGCCGACCACAATTTTTGTAGAATGGAGGTGCTTTAGCATTTGGTTTTTGGGGCGTTAAGAGCTGTTGTTGCAGGATTGGAGCTGATTAAGAGTGACAGATCAAATCAATACCTCACGTCGAGCCATCTCAGCTCGGCCACCTCGGCCCCAGCTTGGCCATAACAATGAGTTCTGCCTCATCCATGCCAGCTCGGCCTCATCCACTACAGTGAGCTCGCCTCATCGGCCCAAGCTCGGCCAACTCGGGCCCAGCTCGGCCTCAACTCGGAAACCTCGCCCAGTTCGGCCTCTTCCATGCCAGCTCGGCCTCATCCACATCAGCTCGGCCACCTCAGCCATCAGCTAGACCTCATCAATCAAACTCAACTTGGGCGCTTAATCTCTATGCCTTAATTATGGTTTTTCCTGTCCAACTGATATTTGAGTTTCGTACATATATATTTGCGTAGTGCTATTTTATTATTATTTCAGGACAGGATCACCAGCTCGGGCATGCAATCTAGCAGTAAGGCCCTATTATATTGAGCTCGGGCATGCAATCTCGCAGTAAGCCCCACATCAGCTCGGATTGAGGATCAGCTCGGGCATGCAATCTAGCAGTAAGGCCCTATTATATTGAGCTCGGACATGCAATCTCGCAGTAAGCCCCACATCAGCTCGGATTGAGGATCAGCTCGGGCATGCAACCTCGCAGTAAGCCCCTATTCAGGAGTTCAGCTCGGGCATGCAATCTCGCAATAAGCCCCTATTATTACAGCTCGAGCATGCAATCTCGCAGTAAGCCCCACATCAGCTCAGATTGAGGATCAACTCGGGCATGCAACCTCGCAGTAAGCCCCTATTCAGGAGTTCAGCTCGGGCATGCAATCTCGCAGTAAGCCCCTATTATTACACCTCGAGCATGCAATCTTGCAGCAAGCCCCTATTTATATCAGCGCAGGCATGCGATCTCGCAATAAGGCTTTATTCATCAGCTCGGGATCTTTATTTGTTTTGGACTTTGGATGAACTTATTCGGATGGGATATTCGAAGTAAGCCCAGGTGTATGAGGCCCTGGCAAATATCAGCACAGGTCCGCCCTGATTGCTTAAGCCCAGGTGTATGAGGCCCTGGCACCAATTAAAAGTGCAGGTCATCCCTGTCACTAAAGCCCAGGTGTATGAGTCCCTGGCACCAATTAAAAGTGCAGGTCATCCATGTCACTAAAGCCCAGGTGTATGAGGCTTTGACACCAATTAAAAGTTCAGGTCATCCATGTCACTAAAGCCCAGGTGTATGAGGCCATGGCACCAATTAAAAGTGCAGGTCATCCCTGTCACTAAAGCCCAGGTGTATGAGGCCCTGGCACCAATTAAAAGTGCAGGTCATCCCTGTCACTAAAGCCCAGGTGTATGAGGCCCTGGCACCAATTAAAAGCACAGGTCCGCCCTGCATGCTTAAGCCCAGGTGTATGAGGCCCTGGCACCAATTAAAAGCACAGGTCCGCCCTGCATTCTTAAGCCCAGGTGTATGAGGCCCTGGCACCAATTAAAAGCATAGGTCCGCCATATGTTCGGATTATTATTTCTGGATCTCAGGTCGGGAAAGCATTATCCGCTCACATTTATTATTTCCGGAGCTCAGGTCAGGAGAGCATTATCGTCTCATATTTATTATTTCCGGAGCTCAGGTCGGGAGAGCATTATCTGCTCATATCTATTATTTCCGGAGCTCAGGCCAGGAGAGCATTATCGTCTCATATTTATTATTTCCGGAGCTCAGGTCGGGAGAGCATTATCGGCTCATATCTATTATTTCCGGAGCTCAGGTCGGGAGAGCACTATATGTTCATCTTTATTATTTCAGGAGCTCAGGTCGGGATAGCATTATCGGCTCATATTTATTATTTTTGGAGCTCAGGTTGGAAGTACATTATCTGCTCACATTTATTAATTCTGGAGCTCAGGTCGGGAAAGCATTATCCGCTCATATTTATTATTTTCGGAGCTCAGGTCGGGAAAGCATTATCCGCTCACATTTATTATTTCTGGAGCCCAGGTCAGGCGAGCATTATCGGCTCATATTTATTATTTCCGGAACTCAGGTCGGGATATCACTATATGTTCATCTTTATTATTTCCGGAGCTCAGGTCGGGAGAGCATTATCGGCTCATATTTATTATTTCTGGAGCTCAGGTCGCAAGTACATTATCTGCTCACATTTATTAATTCTGGAGCTCAGGTCGGGAAAGCATTATACACTCATATTTATTATATTGGAGCTCAGGTCGAGAGACTTTATGTCATTTTATTATTTCTAGAGTTCATGACAAACGTGATGTATGTGTCCAGTTCATTATTTATAGAGCTCAGGTCGCGATGGCATTATATGCTCGGTTTATTATATTTGGAGTTCAGACAGGCCAGCCCTGATTTAATTCTGTACTTAGAATTATTTCTAACTGTTATTGCAGGTCAGCCCTGCACATATAACATGCCAGCCTTGTTGTTATTTAATTCTATACGTGAATTATTTCAAGTTGTCATTACCGGTCAGTCCTGCTAAAGATAACAGGTCAGCCCTATTCTGGATTGAACTCTCTATTTAGAATTATTTTAGAGTTAATATTGCAGGTCAGCCCTGCCCAGATTACAGGTCAGATGCCTAGAAAACATGTCATCCTTGTTGTTATTCAATCTATATTTAGAAATATTTCTAGTTGTTATTGCAGGTCATCCCTGCACAAGTAACAGATCAGGTCTTGCCAAAATACCCGAACAATCGAGACAGCGTTACACTAGCTCGACTAGAGGGGGGATACTGGTGTTACCCTGGTAAAAGTATGGACTGTGCAAGACCTGACTTGGGCGAGACCTCTACCATGGCCACCCCCAGGTCGGCCTCGGGAAGATCTTCACCCTGGCCACCCCAGGTCGGCCACGAGGATGACCTCCAGCTCAGCCTCGGGAAGACCTCTACCCTGGCCACCCCAGGTCGACAACGAGGATGACCTCCACCTCAGCCTCGGGAAGATCTCCACCCTGGCCACCCCAGGTCGGCCACGAGGATGACCTCCAGCACGGCCTCGGGAAGACCTCTACCCTGGCCACCCCAGGTCGGCCACGAGGATGACCTCCAGCTCAGCCTCGGGAAGATCTCCACCCTGGCCACCCCAGGTCGGTCACGAGGATGACCTCTAGCTCGGCCGCGTGGATGACTTCACCTTGGCCACCCCAGGTCGGCCTCGAGGATGACCTCCACCTCGGCCACCCCCAGGTCGGCCTCCAGGAAGATCTACACCTGAGGAGTGATCTCATAAATCAGAGGCACAAAACATATCTCCGTACACGAATAATATCTTAAAAGCTGCAGAAATCGTACAAGGAGTGCAATAGTTGTCTGTGGTCCCCAGCATTAGGACTCTGACCCCTACCTTCAGCATCAGACAATGTCCCCTAGACCTTGGGTAGGTAGTTACATGTTGTCTCCTCCATTCTCATATAAATACCAGATAACTCTCACCAAGCAGAGATGGGTTTTCCATGAGAGAGCTGACAGGAGGGTTGGAAGGGCATGGGGAAGGCCAACACCTCTTTCTTGGGGGGGGGGGGGGGGGGGGGGAGAGCATGACTCCTTCCTCCTCAAGAACAAGCAGCAGCCGAGGTCTTCCCCCTTCACCATTTTCATTTCTTAGCTCATTTCTTGTAAAGAACATTGTAAATCACACACTTGTTTATAGTGAAATTTATACCGGACTAGGTCCCGTGGTTTTTCCCCATCTTTTGGGATTTTCTACGTAAAAAATCTGGTCTCATTTACTTTTTGTATATTGTTTGGTGCTCGGATGAAATACACGTCTACCCTACCAAAATCCGAGGCAACAATTTATATATTTTATTCTTTGAAATTCATTACTCTCCTTTCTCGATACTTTCGAGTGTTTGGATATAGAAACACGTTCAATTCTATAATTAATGAAGGAAGAATAATTAATATTTAGGATTACCATATAAATTCGGCAATGTGATTTCAGGGCATTTACACATTCAAAACTCACGGTCCAAACTGATTGGCCCAAAAAATTATGGTCCAAACCGTTTATTTGACTGGTCGACTGGGACTTGTCCATTTTGACATTAAAGCATTTACCTGGGTACAAACAAGAAAAAAAAACAACAAGAAACATTAACTCCGAGTCAGGCATTATATAAACAAATATTTAATGGCAACAAAAAATAACAGGAAAAAACAAATTGTAGTTTTACAGATATGAAACAAGAAAATCAAAACAATAATATTTAAGAATTTGGTCCATCTATGGATAATGATTCGAACTCTCATTGTCAACAAATTGAAAAAAATAATATAATGTTAAAAATTTGAATTAAGAATTTGTTTCCTTTAAGTGCTATAATTTAGGAAAAAGAAATAATTGACAAAAAATTAGAGACTTGTTAATTGAAATGATCCAAATAAAGATGATGCCATTATATTTTGGAAAACCTCTTATTAATAAAAGAATGGTGACATGCTACGATGCACGGACATCGATACGATGACACTGAAACAACACGACACCACACGGACACGAGGACACGGATTTTCAAAATTTTCAGGATACGACACGGCTGGGACACGCCTATATATTTTTTTATTTTATATATTATACATGTCCTATATTACAAAATACTACAATTCACATTTTAAATTCTAAAACCATGTCAAAGCAACATAAATATTATTATCAAATTCGCGAAGCATATAAATAAATGCATGTCACTAGAATCATCATAATATCACTCATGCTAACATCATATACATAGTACTTCAATTAACATAAAGTTTAACAAACACATCCAAATAAAATATAGCACCAAAAATATTCTTACCAAATTCAAAAAATATATAAATAAATGTATGTCACTGAAATCATCAAAATATCATACATACTAACATCAAATATATATTACTTCAATTAACATAAAGTGTAACTAATACTTCCAAATTTAATTTTAGTCATAAACTATTTAAATTGTACAATTAACCTCAAAAAATGATATTTATGTGTCGGACATGTCCATCAGTCATGCCTGATTTTGAGAGGAATGTCCAACACGGGTGTTCGATTTTATTTTTTTAAAAAAAATTAAGGACACGCCACGTGGCGTGTCCGACACGTGTCTGATGAGTGTCGGTAGCCTATAAGTGTCCGACACTGAACATAGTGATTTTTAGGAGTGTCGGTGTATCATAGGTGACATGTTTTTTAAGCACTCTTTCGATAACCGGGCCGATCGGTCGATTCATCTGGTTCAACGATGATTGATGCTTGTCCGTCCGATTGACCCTCAAAAATCGGTTCAATTGAACTGGTCGACTGACAAACCGGCCGATTCCTCATGTTTTCTTTCTATTTTGAAATTTTAAATTTTTTTTATTTTTGTTTAAATTATAAATCAAATTTTTAGAATAAAAATATATTATATATAATTTATTGTTATTTGAATAATTACAAAATAATATTTTATGTATGATTTATCAAAAAACTCATAAATGTATCTTGTATATCATATATAAGATATGTTTAGCTTCTCGTAAATTATAAAAAATTTGAATATTTTCATAATTTTTTAAATATTTTCTTGATTGGACTTTTTTTTTTGCATTAGTTATTGTTTTTAGATGTTTTATTGTTTTTTATATTGTGAACAACTTGAAACTATGACAATTACATGATATATATATTTTACAAAAATCAAAATATATATTACATAATACTGATATCAGTTATTAAACCAATAATTCAACATATTGAATCCGGTTTTGAATTTGAGGGATCCAATTATTTTAATTCTATCCAAGACCCCAAAATATCAGGTACGATCTTGGAGATAAGAAAAAGCTTGTTTAATTTAGGGAAATCCAAGGAAATTGAAAAAAGATGCATACGATTTTATCGATAATAATCGAAGAGCGACTCAAAATCGTGTATCCATAATTGAGAATCAAGAGCTCATTGTTTTTTAGTCACCGGAGAGTGTAAGGAAACCCTAAAAGAAACCTGCTCTCTATATACCACCAGGCACATTGCATCAGCAAAAAATGGCTTCGTCAGAGCATCTTCACGGTAAAAATTTGCTTACATATGTCCCTTTTCTCCTCCATTGTTTGCTTTTGTTGAATAACTAGGTTCAGTGGGCTCTAAAGATTCGATTTGGTGGTCTTTTTTATGTTCCTTACGTTTTAATTATGGCAAATCGGCCTCAATTTGTATGAGGTTTGGTTTTCTTTTATATTTTCTTGTTTTGGAGAATTGTTTTTGCTAAAGATTCGATTTTGGTGGTTTCATTGTGTTGTTTTGAGTTTAATTGTCGCAACTCTAGCTTGTTTTGGATAATTGTTTTGCTTTCGTTGAATAATTAGGTTCAGTGGGTTCTAAAGATCCGATTTTTTGATTTTTTTTTTTCTTTGAGCGAAGCCCAGTTTTGAGCATCCGTGGTCGATTATTCACCTGTCAGTTCATCATTCAAGGCCTTTTATTGTAGACTTTACCTTGAATTAGTCATATGGGTTTGTTAATTACTCTTTTAGTTTTTTTTTTTAATACAGGATGTCTCTGTACTCACCACATTATCAGAGCAGGGGTCAGGCATTTATTATTTCTGTTTTCAGCTTTCTTCGTTGTTGAACTGAGTGCTCGAGATTGTATCAGAATGAGATTTTTGGAATTTATGTTTTCATTGTAAAAGAGAAACTTTTTGAACTTTGAAATAAGTAGTATTCCTTGTTTGCGCTGTATACATAAAAAATTCCCAATCTTCTTTTGCTTTTTTGTTAAATTAGTTTTTCTTATATGCTCTTCTAGTTCTTTGAGCTTAGGTGGTGTCAAATTTTGTTAGAATTTAGTAAGTGTCAAGTGTGCATAACGTTTGTTGTATTTTAGGACACGCAAATTTGTTCTCAAGGTATCCCAAGTCCTGTTGTTTGTACAGCATCACATGTTCTTGCGTACTGTCAGCGGATATTTGAACTTTGAACTTCTGGTAATGTTCTACACAGTATTGACTTGGAAATAGATTAAATCATTTTAAAGAAAGAATGTGTTGTGTATTCCAAATAGTATCAGAAAAGACATCTTGGAAATTGATTAAATCATTTTAATAATTTGTTGTGTATTCGAAATATTATCAGAAAAGACATCTTATTAATCTGCTCGAGATGAAATTCTTGGACAGATCACAGTGTTTGATGGTCATTTTGTTTTTAAAGTTGGGATCGTCTGAAGTTTCTTGTTGGATTTGATACTACATGATAATTGAAATTCTGAATCAATGTCTATATTTTTTTTTGGTTTGGTTCCTATTAGTTATCATTGAAAATTATGCACAATTTTAATATCCAAAAACTGTGGGTGATTGAATTGGTTTACTGCCACATGTGTATTATCTAGCACTTTAGATGAAATCTAGGAAGTATATAACTTGGGTTAATCAACTTGTTTTGAATTTTGAATTATTTTGCTCATGTGAGCTATCATTTTCTAACTCCCCGGCTAAAAAAAAATTCTGTATTCATGCCTTCTTTTTTCAAGGTTTAGGCCAACTCATATAATTATATATAACTCTTGGATTGTTATGCCTCTTTTTGTTTTTATATCTGTCATATGTTTTATGCGTGATTGCATGTGAAAGTGACTATAATATTGAGTGCACATACACTGGTAGAGTTTGTCATACTGATTGTGCCGTGATATATAGACATCCCTTCCGAAAAGACTCGCCTACAAGAATGTGCGCAAAAAGCTTGTGTACCACTCCCCATTTACCAAACTCTCAATGAAGGACCTCCACATGCGCTCCAGTTTAAGTCCCAAGTGTTGGTTGATGGCATATGGTATACATCATCAAATTCATTTTTAAGTAGAAAAATGGCAGAGCGTGATGTTGCCAAGCATGCATTCATTGCATTTCGGGAGAAATTGAAGGCTGAGGGACCTTCTCTTATACTTGAGGTTTGTTGCATGCATATTGTTGCGGTATTCTTTTGTTTAACAGTTTCAATAGCCATTGATTTACTATGGTGTATATTTGATGTCATTGAAAACTTATTTATTATATTCCTGGTTTGATGTGTCATTAATTCATATGGATTGATATGTCTGGAGATTCACGCTTTGTAGAACTTGCAAATGTTTTTTCAGCGATTTCATTCCTTGTTTGGTCAGGATATTCGCATTTGCAAGGCTATTATTAACGAGTATGCTGTGAAGATGAGTATGACCACACCAACTTATGTTACAAAAGAGTCGAATGCATATCTACCAATATTTGAGTCCTCATTGCAATTAAATGGAGTTGCATTCACTGGAGATGCTGCTAAAACTAAGAAAGAGGCTGAGCAATTTGCAGCACGATCAGCTATTTTATCAATTTTAGGTTTTATTTTTTTTTTGAATTTTTTTAATTAAACTAAGATATCTTTGCCACATCAAAGCTTGTGTATTAGCTTATTTATAGATAATTGCACTGACATGATAATATTTTTTACAGTCTCTGAAGCTGGTACTACTATGTCTGAGATACTCAAGTCAAAATTAAAGTTATACAGTGCATTAAAACTTGTGAAGGATTCATCCAGCATCCATGCATCCCCTGTTAAGGATTCATCCAGCATCCATGCATCCCCTGTTAAGGATTCATCCAGCATCCATGCATCCCCTGTTATGGATTCATCCATCATCCAGGCATCGGCTGTTGAAGATTCATCCAAGATCCCTGCATCCATTGTTAAAGATTCACCCAACATCTTGGCATGCATTGTTAATGATTCATCCAGCACGCCGACATGCATTGTTAATGATTCATCCAGCACGCTGGCATGCGTTGTTAAGGATTCATCTAAGATCCCAGCATGCAATGTTAAGGATTCATCAAGTATCCCAGCATGCATTGCTAATAATTCATCCAGTCTCCAGGCATCTGCTGTTATGGATTCATCCAGTATCCAGGCATCTGCTGTTAAAGATTCATCCAAGATCCCTGCATGCATTGGTAAAGATTCACCCAACATCCTGGCATGCATTGTTAAAGATTCACCCAACATCCTGGCATGCATTGTTAATGATTCATCCAGCATACCGACATGCATTGTTAATGATCCATCCAGCACACCGGCATGCGTTGTTAAGGATTCATCTAAGATCCCAGCATGCAATGTTAAGGATTCATCAAGTATCCCAGCATGCATTGTTACGGATTCACCCAATATCCCTTTAGGCCCTGTGGCTACTGAAGTTGCACCGTTGGGCAGTGCACTTGTCTCCTTTACTTCGACTAAAGAAGTTGATATTGGTGTATGTGCTATCAAAGATACTTTGGCTGCAATTCGACAGCCTAGTTTTGGTCCATTCCCTTCTATTCAATTGGCACTTTTAGAATCAGCCTCAGAACAACCTTCTCACTCACAATCAACAAATCAGTCCCTCCATGTGTTCCAAAATCCGAAACCAGCTTCTTCAGTAGAGGCTGCTACTCCTCCAATTGCGTTTGTGCCTCCAACTATAGAGCAAGCTTCAGAAAGTCCTCCTGTGTGCTCAATCTCTGGAAAAAAGCGTCGTAGAAACAAGAAGACCAGAAACAATGTGCTTTGTCAGTCTCCGTAAGTAATTTTGTTGACACCAAATACATTCTAATTTTGAAAACAGAAGCTGCAAGTTTCTCTTCAATTGGGCTTGTTTGTTTTGTAGGTGCTATGATACAGAGCTTTGTCTGTTATACTTGAAATCATTGTTTTAGGTTTTTAGCTGATTGCTAGTGTCAAATTTTAACACGTAATCATTCTTAAAGTAAACCTTTGTTTATGCTCATAATTAAGATGACCTACCTTTTGAACACATCATGATTAGACCTTCAGCTATTTCCATTTTGTTGCTATTATTCTTGACGACAAACTGTTGTTGCAATGTCTTTCATTTTTTTGCTTTTCGCCATGGTAAGGTCCATCTAGGACAAACTGATGTGTCACTGTATTTTATGGTGATGTAATTACCCATGAGATTTCAAGAGACAATTTCACCCCAGATAATTAACGCCTCCTTTTGACATGTCATGTAGTGTGTTGGGCTTTTGGTGAAACACTTTTTCTTTTCATGGAGCGTTGAGCTTGATTTTTGAATTGATTTGGTTTATGGATGTTTACTTTTGTAAATAAGCCTTTCTTGTTTATCTCATAGTATTGTATCCAACCTTTGTTTGAGTTGAAATGGTACATTCCCCTTAAGGAGGCACTTATACAGATATAGTTGGAGCATCATATCGTCGTTTTTATGACTATGAAATTGTGGTTTATCTGCAGTCTCTATCCTTATATTGCTTCTTTTATTCGTGAGATGCATCAACTAAATCCTTGTCTTCTGTCCTTGTTATTTCTAAGTTATATCAATGAATACAGGTCAGCGATTGTCATGGTGCCTCAGAATCAAGCCCCTTCTTTTTCAGTGACCACACAAGAAAGAGATCACACTGTATCTCTGCAAGGTACATCTTTTTTGTATGTTTCTAATTAAATTCAGTCATAAGCTATGAGGCCAATTAGGGTGTGTTGATTCTTGGTTTCTTCTCTGTGATTAACTAAAAGTGTTCATTTCAAGATTCCATTTAGGTAGAGAGGAAAATTTATATTTTGAAATAGTTTTTTTTGCGACAAGTGTCAGCTATTTTAAGTGTAGAGGGACTTATTGGACTAAGGGGTCTTGCTTTTGTACGGAAATATCGTGCTCCTTTCGGATGCTCACTTTTCGCTCATACTGCAGGTTTGTTGCCTGAAGCCAATCTTTCTGTGTAGCACCTTAGTAGGAACCTGTCTATGTTTCTGGTTGCTTTTTGAGCAATTTGGTTGGCTTCTATCAGTATCATAGGTTTTAGTGTGCTCTTTCGTCTTTGTGTGTGTATGCGAATGATTCTAACTGATGTAGGAATTTTATGCTCTTTTATGACTACTATTTTCTACCTGTGGGAATGAATATAACTTGCTGTTATGATCTTTGAATTGCATCTGAGAAAGGGCAGATGAAGTGTGGAGCTGGTTGCTCTTTAAATAACTTGCCCAAATTTAAAGCATAACATATTGAACAGTTTAGGATATGTTTGGGTTATGTATTTAGTATTTTCAAAAAAAAATTTGAATGTGTTTTTGAAAATTAAATTAGGGAATATGATATAATCATTTAGAATGAGATTTTCTACTGTGAATGTAATGATATGTTAGAATGAATTGAATTATTTAATTTTTAGTTATTATGTGATTAGTTTAGAATTTGAAAATATAAAATATTATATCAAAATATATTATAGTAGGAAAAATTGTTCTTTGTGGTGATAAATGAAAATAAAATAACAATATAATAAGTATATTTATGTTTTTGGAAATAAAATTAATTCCTAGAAGCATAAACAAACATTGTGAAATGCATTTTCGGAAACTATTGTATATGTCAGTTTGGTTATAATTTCGGGGCACTTATCTAAAAATCCCAAATCATAAAGCTCAGTCCTCAATAAGTACTCTTTATTTACAAAGATTCCCTAGTTAATAAAATTGTCTATTCTACCCTTCTTCTCTCACCTAATTTCACTTCTTCTCTCACCTATCTCAATTCTCCTCTCCTAATTTTTACTTTACATCCATATGGATTCTTTCATAAGAATGACATAATATTAAATTTTATTAAACTATTTTATATGGATTAATAAATTGTTTTAAAGAATTAAATATGAAATCATTAATATTTACTATACATTTCATTGAAATTTTATTAGAATAAAATTTATAAAATTAATTTTATAATGGGATCTTCAGTTGAGATTATTATTAATAATATTATATTTATATATCGTCGTACCAAATAGATAAATGATCAATAATATATGTTAAATTCATAAATAGTAGTATAAGGATCGTAGTTGCAAAAATAATTACTTTTGTCTATCCAAAAACAAAAACAAGGATATGATGATTAATTAAAATGAATATACATCGTGCAAATATATAACATAATATTGATTTTTCTATCTTAGGGTTTGTAAAATATCAAAACAAATAGTTACAAATAGGATCGTGGTATTAAATTATGTACCAATGTCACTATTATTTAATACTTTTTTAATAAATTGATGCATAGGTATAGAAATATTGATATTGCGTGTAGCAACGTATTTTTTTTTTTTTATCACAACTGATACTAAGCACGATTATTAAATAATTATGTACAATGCTCATAAAATTGAGCATATATTGTACCTACATTATGCAAAATGGTAGAATTTTCTTATGATGTGGCACTAAGGGTATAGGAATGTTGTACTTATCATATTACATTTGTGGTACTATTAACACTGATATATAGTATCATTAACACAGATGTGGTAACACAAATAAGCTAATATAATACCACAAATTTGATGATGTAGTATCACAAATCAAATTATATATGTCATTACTATTTAGTAAATGTTAGATAAAGTGATATTAAATAAGTTAAGATATGAACTATCTATTTCATATGTTATATACAAAGTTATTGTGGTATTCTATAAGCTAATCGTATATAAAATGATATATTTACAAATAGATTTGTATATAACATGTCATAGATTTGTATATAACATTTGAAATGGATAGTTCACTTTTAGCTTACTTAGTACCACTTTATCATACAGCTAGTTATTATATAGTAATGATATATAACTTGATATGTTTATAAATAGATTTGTATATAATGTCATTAATTTGTACATAACATGGTACTAGTAAGCTAATTTTTGTTACGATATAAACTAATTTGTGTACTATATATACTGATTTGTGGTACTACATAAGCTAAATAGTGGAACTATCTACCATAATTTGTGGTACTATATAAACTAACGTGTGGTACTATATAACATAATTTGTGGTACTATATAACATAATTTGTGGTACTATATAAGCTCATATGTGGTACTAAATAACATATTTTTGGGACTAGATAACATAATTTGTGGTACTATATAAGTTACTCTGTGGTACTAATACTGATTTGTGGTACCAAATATAGTGATTTGTGGTACTATTACACTAGTTGTCATCTAAATTTTCGCAAAAATCCATGACGGATGATCGATCGCCACATCCTCCAGCGTTCGATCGCCAGTTGCATCAAACTTCAAACGTGATTTTGGTTCTTCTTTTCGATGTCATTCATTGTGTTGAGTTCTTTTCCATCTTATCTTGTTTATTACCACTTTATCATACATTAGTATATATTAATGATATATATAACATTTTATGTTTAAAATATATTTATATATTATGTCATAGATTTCTATATAACATGTGATCATAGATAGTAAAGTACCACATTTCTGTGTAAATAGTATCACATCTTTTTCTTAAATAGTACGATATTTACATTTTCAGGGTACCACGAGCTAATACAAGTAGTACCATGCATCATCTGTCTGAAACAAACAACTAAAATATCATTACAAAATATTTATCATAATCGCTTATATAGTACCACAAATCAGTATATTTAGTACAATATAGTAGCTTATATAGTACCACTTATGTAGTACCATAAATCAGTATATTTACTACCACATATTAACTTATATAATATCACAAATAAGCATATTTAGTACCATATATTAACTTAATATCATAGATAAGCTTATATAGTACCATAAATTATATTATTTAGGACCAAAAATATGTTATTTAATACCACATTAATTTATTTGGTACCATAAATCAGTGTATTTGGTACCACAAATCAATACATTTAATACCACAAATTAATTTATCCAATACCACGAATGTATATACGCACTACCACAAATATGTAAAAAAATAACATGTTTAACTTTAAAATATATTTTTTAAAATCACTATAAGATAATGAAATATTAAACTAACAAATTGAAGAACCCGGGTGATTCACAATGTTTGCTTTAAAAAAATTTGGAGATTGGGTCTGCCTAATTAAATTTAAAAGATATTGTCATTTTATTTGACATTCATATATATATATATATATATATATATATATATATATATATATTCAAAATAGATTTTACTCATTTAATTGATATCAATAACTAATAATCATTTTGAAAATCTATTTTCATTTCATATCAACACCAAATTAATTGGCATATGATTATAAAAAATTTAAAGAATAATTTATTTAGTTTATAAAAAAATTAATCAACATAAAATTATTTTAGGACAAAATATTCATAAAAAATATAATCTTAAAAATATAAATTTTTATTTTAGTTTTATAATCTATTTTCTAATAGATAAATATAAGAAATTCTAAATATTTGCACATAATATTGTAATAATTGAGAGAGAAAAGTAATTATTATATAAGTTTCATGTATTGCTAAGGTCAAATATGTAATTTTAGGGTTGTAAGATTTGAAATTGTTGTATTGGGGACTGTGCACTAGTATTATGCTGATAGGACTAAATATTAACTTAAATGTTTTGTTAGAGATTTTAGTCTAATTTACCGTATAACTTTGGACTTTCTATTTTAGATGACTTTTCGTTGGATAATATATTAGGAATATTAAATTTTAACACTATTTTATTATTTTAAATTTGAAGAATACCAAGCAATGAGCTATAATACAATACAATATTACAATTGTTAACTCGATTTTTGGGTAGCGGGTTAATTTGTTAACAATAATTCCTCCCTTACTAGAAATAAGTGATTCTAAAAAGGAAAGATGAGAAGGAGGTCGGAGAGTGCTCTCCGGTTGAATACCTCCGATGATCAAGTCAAGATCCTTTGTTGTATAGTAAAAAAACACACGTTTCTCTGGTTATTGCGGGAGTCCGGTCCCTCTTCACCTGATATTCGCCATGTATATATATGGAAAGGTGAGAGAAAAGATGCTCTCATCATGCCTGGCTGGGACCTGGGGGGACCACTGACAAAACACCATAACCGCCTATTGCGCACTACCTATAGGATTCCACTAATACCAGAAAATATTCCCTCCAAATACTAGTCACTATATGATTGGTTCTTTTGGCAAGTGGTCCCCTAATAAGACAAAAATCAGGTATATTTCCCTGGTAGAGGACCACACTAGTATCCAAAGTACCTTCCCGAACTATGTAGAGAAGACCAAGATAAAAGTCTAAGGTCGGGATAACAACAAGTGCTCACTGGTCCAGTTCAGCAGGACTGAAGATGCCTTGTGGTGCATGACGGTTGGAAATGCACCGACCTATGCATAAACAGCCTGAGCTGGGTACCGTTATAAACCATACACACTGACCTGCTCTTAACGGCCACAAGAACCCGCCCCTGTCAATTACTTCCGGGCTGAGCACTTCTGGACGAGATCATACTAGTTTAAGGGCAAGAATTGGGCTGGACATGATACCCAGATATCATGAGTATCCCCTCCTAGTCGAGCTAGTGTAACGCTGTTCTCGACTATGCTTGGATCGAGGCTTGAGTCGTACTGTCAGATTCAAATTTTGAACTCCTGACAAGACAGGGTGTCAGCAGGATATGACCGTTGATGTATTGATATAACTGCCACGCGGCAATATCTACAACCGAGACGTTTGAACTCCCTTGATCCTGGCCATTGAAATGGGCCTGGCCCTAGTGGCCCAATCTTTTGGACGCTTATAAATCAAACCCCAGTCTTCATTTGCATCACTTTCTTTCTTCGCCTCCTTCCGCTCCATTTGCACGGATTTTTCTGTAAGTTCTTTTACCCTTGCTCTTATTATTTCTACTCTTTCATGTCTGCCTCAACATCCTCAACTTCCGGGGCTGCCCTTAGGGGATCAGCCGCCGATGCCTCGGGCTCGGGGCTTTCGAGCCCTCCGACCTTGAGTGACCGGGCAGAGCCAATCATTACTGCCGTTCCTCTTCTTCAAGTTCTTCCTACATCTATTCGTGACCCCTCCCCCCCAGAACTTCGAGGTTGATCCTCGAGATCTGGTTCGGGCTGGGCTGCCCTGGTATGAGGTTCTTAGTTCTCGAATCTCGCCTGAGGCGGAGCCTCTTCTCCGTCGTCACGTCATTCCTCCCGACCATGAGATTCAAATACCAAGGTCGGGCGACCGTCCTCATTTGCCCCCTCCGGGATTCTTCCCCTTCTTTGTTGAACAAATCAGGAGTGGATTGCGCTTCCCCATTCCGGCTCTGTACCAAGATATTTCCCACTTTTTCTGCGTTTCCCTTAGCCAACTTAGCCCTAATTCCTATCAGATTATGGCAGCCGTGGCCTGCTTGTTCCAATCTCTAAACCTCCTTTTCTCCTCGTCTTCTACATTATTTTTTTCACGTCAAAAACACCACATTTCCTGGTTTGTTCTACTTTGGGTCCAGGCCCTCGTGTAAATTTCTGGAAAAAATCCCGAGCTCCCGTAAAGGGTGGAAAGAAACATTTTTCTTTATCAAACCACCCAGACCTTGGTCATGCCCAATGGCCTGGAGAGATTCTATTCCCCCGGGTCGTCCTCTTCCGCATCGGTACAAAGAAGACATATTTTATCAGAGAGTTATGTCAGCCATTGGGCGTCGACAATTTGATACAACTGTACTAATTCGAGAGGACGTACTCAGGCGATATAGGCTGAGCTCTTACCCGGCTAGTCCTCCTCCTGGTGCGTCCTCTACTAACCTGACTTTATTTTCTAGTAACTTGCTATTCATATGCCTTTCATTCCCGTACAGGTAAAATGTCGTTCAATCAGATGCTTTCGGCCATGGTTTCCCAGAAAAAGGGGAAAGGAAAGGCGATTCCCAAATCCCGTACTGAAGGACGAGCTTCCTCGCCGCCTCCTGCCTCCCAGGCTGCCCCAATAGTCATTCTTCAATCAGAAGAGAGCGGGGGTGGTGGTAACTCGCTGCTCAAAAGGAAAAGGGCTGAGAACGTCCCTGGTCCTTCGGCCCGGGAAGAGGTGGCCACCTCTCCAGGACCGCAGACTGCAACGTCACAGGACTCTATTCAAAGCCCGCAGTCGGCTCGGACTGCGGGAACCGGTTCTCCTAGACTTCCCGTAGAGTATACACAGTCCACCAGTCTGATTACTGGGGCCCCCTCTGGACTACCGGCTGAGATCTTGGAGTGCATTACTACAGGCGCAGATCAACAAGCCATGGCGGGGATGAAGTGGAGACCTCTGGCCCAGGAAGGGCTGTCCCGAGCTTTATCGGTACATATTCTTATTGTTCTTACTTGCCTCCTTATAAACATCTTCTCACTGGGTTATCCTTATCCAGGGCTTAATAATGTTACGCGAAAGCGTTAGGAGGGGATCCAACTATGGCCAATCTTCATCAAATGCCAGGAAGAAAGCCCGAGATGCTGTACACCGGGCTGAAGCTGCAGTGGCTGAGTCGAATGAAGCCAACCCGTCTTACAACTGTAGAGGCAGAGCTGTCAAAATACCGTGCTGAGGTCAATCGACTACGATCTGTCATTGAGGAGAAAGAGATTGCCCTTACAAAGTCTTCAGCTGAAATGAGCCGCGCACGTTCTGAACTGGAATCATATGTCGCCGGAGAAGTCGGTCGAAAATAGGCTTTTCTGAAGTCCGAGGAGTTCAAGAGGCTCCTCGCAGCGAAGGCGTTTCGATTTCTTGATCTTGGCTTCGAGGGCTGCAAAGATCAATTCAGGACTCATGGTTTTCCTCCGGAGGATCAAGATCCAGATGACTTCCTAGATCTGCAGGCCATTGTGAATAACATCCCCTCTGATTTTATAGATCGGGATGTCTGACCCGGCTCCTTAAAGTTTACCTCCCTTCTCTTTTTTTTTTTTTTTTTTGAAGGAACGTCTTGTAATTCATGCGCCATTTTACTTAATGAAAAATTGTATTGTGATGTTATTTTACTAACTGAACTGAGAAGAAATGACTAAGAATCACAAGTATAAAACAATACTGACCTGTAGGGGCAAATTACAGAGATTACTTTTGCTTGATCTGATCTCTGTTTACGGTAATTACCATCGACAGTGATAATGAACTGTCTAGAGTTCATAGTCATGGCGGACCTCGACTTTATTGGTCAGGGCGGATCATAATTTTTATAGTCAGGGCGGACCATAACTTTATAGTCAGGGCGGACCATAACTTTATAGTCAGGGCGGACCATAACTTATATAGTCAGGGCGGACCATAACCTTTATAGTCAGGGCGGACCATAACTTTCATAGTCAGGGCAGACCATAACTTTCATAGTAGTTAGGGCGGACCATAACTTTCATAGTCAGGGCGGACCATAACTTTCATAGTAGTCAGGGCGGACCATAACTTTCCTAGTCAGGGCGGACCATAACTTTCATAGTCAGGGCGGACCATAACTTTCATAGTAGTCAGGGCGGACCATAATTTTCATAGTCAGGGCGGACCATAACTTTCATAGTCAGGGCGGACCATAACTTTCATAGTAGTCAGGGCGGACCATAACTTTCATAGTCAGGGCGGACCATAACTTTCATAGTAGTCAGGACGGACCATAACTTTCATAGTCAGGGCGGACCATAACTTTCATAGTCAGGGCGGACCATAACTTTCATAGTAGTCAGGGCGGACCATAACTTTCATAGTCAGGGCGGACCATAACTTTCATAGTCAGGGCGGACCATAACTTTCATAGTAGTCAGGATTTTGACATGCATTTCTGAATAAGACTTCATTAAAAACAGAAACAAAACTCGGTATCCTGAGCTCATACATCGTAGAAATATACGCCTACGAATAATATTTTCTAAGATGAAATACATTCCAGGGTCTCTTTAGCTTTTTTCCCTCCGCATCTTCCAGGTAGTATGCTCCAGAGCCCACCTTCTGAATAACCTTATAGGGTCCTTCCCATTTAGGGTCAAGCTTCCTGACTTCTGCTGACTGGACTTTTTTGAGTACCAGATCTCCAACCTGAAAACTCCGAGGCATCACTCGTTTATTATAGGCTTTGATGACCTTGTTTCTATAGGACTCCATCGTGATCATGGCCCTCTCCCTTTTTTCGCAGATCATATCCAGGTCTAGAGCTCGGCGTTCGTCGTTGTCAGTGTCATAAGCTTGGACTCTAGCCGAGGTCGCCCCTATTTCCGCGGGCAAGACTGCTTCGGAACCATAAACCATGCTGAAAGGCTTCTCCCCCGTAGGAGTTCGAGGCGTAGTTCTATAAGCCCAAAGTACACTGGGAAGCTCTTCAGCCCAGTCTTTTCCTACCCCATATAGCCTTGCTTTTAATGCCTGTACTATAGATCGGTTAGTGACCTCTGCTTGTCCATTACTCTGAGGGTAGGCCACGGAAGTGAAGGCTTGTATGATCTTCATTTCTTGGCACCAGGTGGTCATCTTTCGCCCCTGGAATTGTCTCCCGTTATTGGAAATCAACTTCCTTGGCACCCCAAACCGACATACAATATTCCTCCACAAAAAGTTCAGTACATCCTCCTCAGTGATCCGAGCTAGAGCCTCGGCTTCAACCCACTTTGAGAAGTAGTCCACGGCCACTATCAGGAACTTCTTCTGCCTTGGGGCAATGGGGAAAGGTCCCACGATATCCATCCCCCACTGGTCGAATGGGCAAGCTGATATCACGGACTTCATGAATTGAGCCGGCTGTCGTTGGATTCTTCCATGCCTCTGGCAGCCCTCACAAGTTGCTACGACCTCTATTGCATCCCTTCTCAGTGTTGGCCAAAAGTACCCTGCTAGTATGGTTTTTTGTGCCAAGGCCAGGCTCCCTAAATGATCCCCACAGCAACCCTCGTGTATCTCGTGAAGCACATACCTAGCCTCTTCCTCCTTTAGGCACCTGAGCAAAGGCCCTGCAAAAGACCTCTTGTACAAATCATCCTGAACCAGAGCAAACCTAAAAGACCGTCTCTCTACTTTTCTTGCTTCCTTTTTATCCGAAGGTAGCTCTGCGTTCCTTAAGTATTTTATGATTGGGGTCATCCAACTTTCCGTGCCGGGAGGCTCTAATGCTAGCTGAGTTGATGGCAATAGCTCGGTTTGGCAAATGACCTCTCTTCGGCATATGGGCCCTAATGACGTGGCCCATTTTGCTAGCTGATCAGCTTCTTGATTCTCTTCCCTAGGTATCTGCACTATATTCCATTCAGAGAAACTTTCAGACATTTCTTGGACTGCCTTAAGATACTCCACCAGCTTCTCGCTTCTGACCTCAAAATTTCCATTTACCTGCTGGGCCGCCAATTGGGAGTCTGAATGAAGGACCACCCTACTAGCACCTACCTCCCGAGCTAATTTCAGCCCAGTTAGTATCGCCTCGTACTCTGCCTCATTGTTGGATATCCGAAAATCTAACCTGATCATAGCTTTTACTTTCTCGCCGGTTGGTGAGATCAATACTATTCCAACGCCGCACCCTTCGTTATTGGAAGCTCCGTCAACCTACACATTCCACGCCTCTTCCAGATCGGATCCAATCATTTCTGCAAAAAAATCTGATAAGGCTTGACCCTTGATAGATGTCCTAGGCTGGTAGGAAATATCATACTCGCCAAGCTCAATAGTCCATTTGACCAATCTGCCTGATACATCGTGCTGCGTCATGATTCTCCCGATTTGACTATTTGTCAATACCGTGATAGGGTGGGATAGAAAATATGGCCTCAGATTCCTTGCAGTTATAACTAGAGCCAGTGCTAGCTTCTCTACCTCGGGATATCTGAGCTCGGCACCCCGGAGAGCGTGGCTAACATAATAAACTGGTTTCTGATCTGGTCCTTCCTGTTTGATTAATACCGAGCTAACGGCATGCTCCGTGGCCTAAAGGTAGACCCACAATTTTTCTCCGAGACCTGGCTTGACCAATACTGGCAACTCGGTCAGATGTCTTTTTAAATCAGCAAAGGCCCTCTCACAATCTTCGTTCCACTCGAAGTTCCTTGCTTTTCTCAACACTTGAAAGAAAGGATAGCTTCTATGCGCTGACCGGGAAATAAACCGGGCTAGGGACGCAATTCGGCCAGTCAGCTTCTGGACTTCTCTTATGCTTTTGGGAGAAACCATGTCCTGCACTGCCCTTACCTTTTCGGGGTTGACCTCTATTCCTCTATCTGTCACTACAAAACCCAAAAACTTCCCGCTCTTTACCCCGAACACACATTTAGCAGGATTCAACTTCAGACCAAACTTCTTTAGGGTATCAAAAGTTTCCTCCAAGTCAGGTATGAGATCTGAGCTGCCCTTAGATTTTACCAGTATGTCATCGACGTATACCTCAATATTCCGTCCCGCCTGTCCTTCAAATATTTTATCCATCAATCTTTGGTATGTGGCCCCGGTGTTTTTAAGGCCGAAGGGCATAACCACGTAGCAGTATGTTCCTTCGGAGGTGACGAAGCTGACTTTATCATGATCTTCTTTGGCCAAGGGGATCTGATGATACCCTTGATAGGCGTCCATAAAGCATAATAACTCATAACCTGACGTGGAATCTACGAGCTGATCAATGCGGGGCAAATGGTAGCAATCTTTGGGGCAAGCTTTATTGAGATCCCTGAAATCAACACACATCCTCCATTTCCCGGACGACTTTGGCACCAGGACCACGTTGGAGAGCCAGGTCGGGAACTGGACTTCCCTTATTTGCCCCGCTCTTAACAAAGTTCGAACTTCCTGGCTTATGACTTTGTCTTTTTCCGGTCCGAAATGTCTCTTCTTTTGCTTGATTATTTTGACCTTCGGATCGACACTCAACCGATGTTGTGCAACTTCCTGGCAAATCCCAATCAATTCAACAGAAGACCATGCGAACACATCAGCATACCTTGACAGGCACCTCAACAGATCTTGTTTCAGGTTGTTGCTTAGGTCTGCTGCCACCCTTATCGTTCTCTCAGGTTGTCCTGGGACCAAAACCACCTCGTCCTCTCCTTCCAACAATGCGTGTACCTCCTGCCCTTCTCGAGCCCTTTGTATGAGATGAACCCCTTGATCCTTCGGGCCATTGTCGTCGGCCCGTTTTGATCTCTTCACCTCTACCCTTACTGTGCTAGTGTAACACCTCTTTGATGATGGCTGGTCTCCCTTTACTTCTCCCACCTTCATCCCGACGGGGAACTTGATTTTTTGGTGGAAAGTGGAAGCTATAGCCCTGAATTCATTCATGGCGGGCCTTCCTAAAATGACGTTATAGGAAGACGGGGCCTCCACAATAGTGAAACAAGTTAAACGGGTCTTCCTGCTCTCCCCCTGGCCCATAGAAAGGGGTAGAATGATCTGCCCTAAGGGGTATACTGTATGTCCTGCAAAACCAAAGAGAGGAGTAGATATTTGCTCAAGAGTATACTCACCTAACTCCATCTGCTGGAAAGCTTCCTGGAATAATACGTTTACAGAGCTTCCTGAATCCACAAAGACTCTTCCGATCTCATAGTTTGCGACAGTAGCCCTTATCACCAGGGCATCATTGTGAGGCGTTTGCACGCCTTCCACATCCTTAGGACCGAAGCTAATTATGACCTCTTCCTCAGCGTCGAAAACCCTTCCTACGCTCATCACTTCCCTCCTGCTCATAGCCTTCCGAGCCCTATTAGAATCACCATCAGTAGTTCCCCCTGAGATCATGTTGATAAAACCTCGGGGGAGCGGGTTATTCTTAGGTAGTTCCTGTTCTCCTGGGTTCCTTACTGGCCTCCATCCACGTGCCCTGCCCTGAAAGGAGCCGCGAAAATTAGTACGCCCATTTCTGCCCCTTCCTCGGTATGGACCTCTGCCCCTTTCTCTTGAAAGACCATAGGGAACGTTTGGACGAGATACTCCCTGACTGGACGGGGGATCATTCCGCATGGCTAGCTCCTGTCCACTATCCAGGTTACGACATTCTCGCATGCTGTGCCCAGCGATCTGATGGAACTCACAATACTTTTTTTCCGACCCCTTGCTCGGTTCGTCCTCAGTTCGCGGAGATTTGTGAGGGGCTTGCCCCTCACAAATCCGGACAGCTCCCTCTTAAACTGGGAGAAACGTCCGAGTCTTGCATCCTCCGCGGGCCTTTTTCCTTCAGTCCTGCCATGCTTGTCACCAGTTTGTGCACCTTCCTTTCTTTTGGTACTCTGGGCCTCTTCTACATTAATATATTTCTCAGCTCGTGTCAGGAGATCATCATAGGTAGGAGGAGGTCTTTTTATCAAAGAACGAAAAAACTCTCCTGCCTTCAAGCCCTGGGTGAATGCGCTGATCAAAATCTCTGCTGGGCAGGCAGGTACCTCAAGACTGACGACATTAAAGCGCCTAATGTATTCTCGAAGGGGTTCGCCCTCTGCCTGTCTCATTTCAAACAGGCTCAGCGAGGTTTTCTTATAACGCTTACTGCTGGTGAACTGGTGAAGGAAAGCCGAGCTAAACTCTGAGAAAGAGGTTATTGAAGAAGGTTCGAGTTGATTGAACCACTGCTGGGCTGATCTTACCAATGTCGTGACGAAAACCTTACACTTTAAGCGGTCTGAATAGCAATGCAACATGGCAGCGTTCTCAAATCTGCCCAAGTGCTCCTCCGGATCCGTGCTTCCGTCATACTCCCCAGCACTCGGGGGCCGGAAGTTATTTGGGAGCTTCTCCTCCACTATCTCCTGGGAGAAAGGAATACCCTTTTTCAGAGCATAGTGACCTCCGATTCCCTTCTTCATCACTCTGACCTCCCTTCTTAACTCTTCCACCTCGCCTTCGAGGTTGAGGCCTCCTGTGGGTGGTGGGTGGGATGTGGCTACCTGTTCGGGCTGTTCATTTTCTCGAATACTCTCCCCCCGGCCGCTCTCGGATTGATCCATAGCTCGTTTCATTGCTTTTTCCACCGTTATCGAGATGAGGCGTGTGAGTTGTTCGAAAGTCAGTGCTCCCACTGTTATGCCTGCTATCGGTGGTGGCCCTACTCGATTCACCGATGGTGCCCGTTGCTCATTATTTGTCTCCTGATTCGTTCTTCGCGTATTCACCATTTTTATCAACGTCTTATACTCACTTTCCCACAGACGGCGCCAATTGTTAACTCGATTTTTGGGTAGCGGGTTAATTTGTTAACAATAATTCCTCCCTTACTAGAAATAAGTGATTCTAAAAAGGAAAGATGAGAAGGAGGTCGGAGAGTGCTCTCCGGTTGGATACCTCCGATGATCAAGTCAAGATCCTTTGTTGTATAGTAAAAAAACACATGTTTCTCTGGTTATTGCGGGAGTCCGGTCCCTCTTCACCTGATATTCGCCATGTATATATATGGAACGGTGAGAGAAAAGATGCTCTCATCATGCCTGGCTGGGACCTGGGGGGACCACTGACAAAACACCATAACCGCCTATTGCGCACTACCTATAGGATTCCACTAATACCAGAAAATATTCCCTCCAAATACTAGTCACTATATGATTGGTTCTTTTGGCAAGTGGTCCCCTAATAAGACAAAAATCAGGTATATATTTCCCGGGTAGAGGACCACACTAGTATCCAAAGTACCTTCCCGAACTCTGTAGAGAAGACCAAGATAAAAGTCTAAGGTCGGGATAACAACACGTGCTCACTGGTCCAGTTCAGCGGGACTGAAGATGCCTTGTGGTGCATGACGGTTGGAAATGCACCGACCTATGCATAAACAGCCTGAGCTGGGTAGCGTTATAAACCATACACACTGACCTGCTCTTAACGGCCACAAGAACCCGCCCCTGTCAATTACTTCCGGGCTGAGCACTTCTGGACGAGATCATACTAGTTTAAGGGCAAGAATTGGGCTGGACATGATACCCAGATATCAACAATGAATCTTAATCCTAAGTCTAATTTATTATTATTATTTTTTAAAAATATTGAGAGTCAAACTCAAATCAAACTAGAGACCTTCAGAAATCATAAAGGATTTGGTTGTATGTCTGTTGTTTTTGAAAGTGTTTTTAAAAGTTGAATTTAAGAATATGATCTATGTTTGCATGTGTTTTTATTAAGTTATTTCAATACTATATTGTTATTAGGGCAACTTAGATTAAAATTCTCATACCTACTTTCAACTTTAAGATTCCTCCCTAATTGGAAAAAAAATTTAAGATTAATCTTTAGCTTTGTCTTCTCCTCCTTTTCTTGATTACTTAATACCAGTATACCCTTATTATATGAAAATTGCTTAGAATCATAACATGCACATCTCGCTTTCGTATTACAATAAAATTTTGACAAACCGGTATATGCCTTTTTAACAAACTACTGTCGGGTATCCCACCTGGTTTTACGATGGCTCCTCACCATCAACCACACAATCGCAACCGATGGTTCTGCAATGGGGCCTTTAACAGTATGCAGTGGAGCCTTAATTCGTTTCCTACGTTAGGGCGTAGAGTATAATCAGATATAAAAAGATTTTAAAGAAATTTGAGAGATAGATGTGCAACAACATTTCTTTTATTCTGATAATATTTATAATATTTATTACATTAACATATATCCTCATATAATGAGGCTTGACTCGAAATACATTAACAACTTAATTGAAATAACAAAATATTACAAAGATAGAAATTATTACCAAGCTATGAAAGTTGAAATTATTACAGCTTGGAGACTACAAGATTTATTTATCAGAAAGCTATGGAGAATTTTTGATGTCCTTAGCTTCCTGAATGCCTGGCCTTATATAGGCATGAATCCGGATTTCAAATGCGGATTCCAAACTCTTTTTGAATGTTGAGTGCACTCGTGAGTGCGCCTTTAACTTTCACGTGGTTTGCTACATTTGTCTAAGTGCGCAAAACTTTCTCATGAGTGCTGAAGCCTTTTGTCTGGGTGCGCCATAACTTTCTCGTGGGTGGTCTATTATTTTGTCTGGTTGAGTTTCATAGTTACCGCACTATCGATAATGGTCCACGCCTTTTTCCTTTGTCGGGAAATCATTACATTATTGGTTTGTGTGGCCCCCAAGCTCTAATATCTTGTCAGCATGTCTTTTATTTTCCTGCTTCTTGTCGATCAGGCTTGGGCGGGAACCCTTTCCCGAACTATGGCACTTTCTGTTCTGGGCACACCTGGCAAACCAGATCTTTCCATCGGCCGATGTGTGCCATGTTGCAGAACTTCCTATAAGTTTCTTTACTCGTCGGAATCTTGTTTTCCCAAAGAATTCTCCTCTTTGTTTCGAAGAGTTCTTCGGCAAATCAGGTGGTAGTTCATGTCATAGAATTCAGTAAGAATGTTCCATTGGCTGAATTTTGGAAGAACTTGAATGAAAATTTGACTTTGTCCATCTCGGTTAGACAGACTCAAAGTCTTCATGCTCGTCTAGTTGAAGCTTTGTCTTCTGTTATTGCTTCAACTAATACTGGTGCATCCTTTGGTAATGCGATCTCGATATTTTTCAAGGTGTTACTATCTGGTCGTCTGAGCTTGATGAAATGAAAAGCTTCAGTGAAGCCTTTCTTTGTTGGTTCAGGAGCTGCATTGATAAAATATAACTCCAATACTTCTCATCTGCTCAAATGTGGATTATTCGACCATGTCTCGTGGACAGCTTCTCTAATCCATTTGGATAGTTTGTAAATTTCCGAGAAAGCTGGTGCAACAGTATAAACCGAAGCAAGAGCTCCGAAATTATACCATTCTTGTACATCGTTTGGTTGACTGTCTGGTTTCAACCAAACCCTTGAGTATTTTCTGGAGATATCAACAATTATTTTTTCTGGGTTGATACAACGTCTGGTTATTAGTTTCTCCCAAGTGCACTGATATTCCTGCATAGGAGAATAAACTAAATCGTCGTTCGTTTGAACCTTATAATTGCCGGTCATTACCCAAGGTTCAACTCTCCCTCTTTTACCCCGAGGTGCTGGGTTGAATTGAAGGTTCAGATTGTGATGACACATGACCCTCAAAATTCGCTACAGCTTGTACATCCTCAAGGAATGCATCATCTGCAGCACATGTGACAGGGGTATGTGAATCCCTTGCCTCCGGGTTAGATGAGTCTCGTTCTCTAAACACTCCTTTTTTTCACAGTTGGAGATGCACCCCGGAGGATAAGCCCCTTCAAGACCTCGAACAAGTATTCTTTGGCCTGAAAGCATACTCGTATATGACCAGAACTAGGTCCCGATCTGCCTATTATAGTCGACCCGCGACCTCAGCATTGAGATAGAGTCCCAAAATCTAGTTCAAGGATCTCTCGATTTTCCCTGAGATGCCTTACTCGTTTGAAGGTATCGCTAGCAACGTGTTCCTCCATCTCTTGTCAAGAAATTTGCAATAACATTTTATCAGATTTCACAATGACAATATCATAATCATAATATTGGCATTCAGCTTGACATCTTAAAAGTCTAGCCTTTTCTGGTTTTGATTCAATTTATTTTTTCAGAAAAAACTTAACGCTTGTATTATATATTTTCAAGATAAATTTCTTTGCAAGTAACAATAGTGGCCATCTTTTAAATGCTTTTCGGACTGCAAAGAATTCTTTAGCATTGCTATGCCATCGGATAGTGTGGGGCCCTCGACTCTCATGGGTAATTATAATGCAATAATTAATTAAATTACCATTTTAACTTTGCAACGGAAAATGTGCTTAAATCTATTAAGACGCGGGCCCAAAATTTCATTTCAAAAATACATTCGATATTATTTTATATAATATCAAAATATAGTAATTTATAATTTATAATAGTCGAGGCACAACAATTAACATAACATGTTACTCAATAAATAATTATCGAGAATTAAAATCTTTCAAATGCAATAAATATTTAACAACAGTTAACGACTTTCAAGTTCTGAAATAATTTGATCTAAAAGATATTTTTCATAATACGAGTATGTATACATATAGAGGTAGACTGGGACGACATCAGACTTCAAAACGACGAGAAATGTGCATAAGCAGCCACAACACTGGAACTCAATGCAGTCCTCCATAAATATCATCGCCTAACCTGATTACCAACCACACACAAGAAGGTAATCGCCCCCGAGGGGGTGAGCAATATCCCAGTATGATAAGACCAAAATAAATAAAACATGTACTGTAATGAATGATATGTGGATGCAATGCATGATCGGGGTAAAATTCACATGCACGGTAATAGGAATAACGGTAGCTGCACAATCAGGAAATGCAGCGCAACAGCTCGAGCAACAAGTAAGGCTCGGCTACACTGCCGTAGCGACCACTCCTCCACCAGTCTACTACCGTGTGCCGGTCACCTTGCCAGGGACTACGGACATACTGCGCCTTATCGGCCTGCAACATCTCTCGGGCTAGTCGCAGCTCCGTACCATCCCAACAAACACCTCGAATCCACACACAATATGAAAACAGTCACTAAATATGATCAAGGCTCAATGTGCAATGTAATGTCGTGTCAAGCATCGATGCTACATATATACCGAAAATACATGTGTGTAAAATAGGTTTTATTTTTTTCTTCGCATCGATGTTTATGCAATGCCACAATTAAACCATGTAAACAGATAAATGCCACATAAATCACGTTCAACAAATATCAAACACTACGGGTACCTGTTGTATATTACCCGGTCGTAACATACATTTTTGAATTTCGAAGCAAAAATTAAGAAAATAGGCTGAAATTCCTGCTACACGATCACTCTACATTATATTACCAAAAATCAATTATTACTTCACATACATGTTTCAACTTTATTTCATGTCATACTAACTTCTAAGTTCGAACATCATGGTTCAACCACACAAAATTATTTGATGTTTTTAAATCAAGGCTTATATTTTTAGACATGTTTTATTTTACCAAGACATCTAATTTTATTATTATTATTATTATTATTATTATTTTTATAAACATGGAATTTGAATTCCCTAAGCACCATAATTTAAATTTAATCCTCTAAATTATGGGTCAAGTTTTTAACTCTCATAAAAGTACATAGGGCTAATGATAGCATCATCTTAAGCTAAACATTTTGTACAAGGATCCGTTTTTAATTTAATAAAATTTGCAGAATTTGACATATAACAAATTTAAAATATCTCGAACTAAAATCCATCACCTAAGTATGGATTACTTCCAAAACTTGCTAATCTTCAAAATAGCATGAAATTCGAAACCCCAATCCTCAAAGCTCAAAAGTTAAAATAGGTTAAATATATATTTTATATTAAGGCTCCGTTTGGAGTGGTTGATAACATTAGTAATCTTTGTATTACTTGGCATATCCCATGTTTTTTTTCGATTTTTAACACAAATATTCCCACCATATTTATCACACTCTAATCCCACTTTATAACAAAATGACATAAATGCCCCTTCCCGCCTTTTTCACTATCTCAAAATTTGAAATTCCCGCCAAAAAATAATTATATATTATTATTATTATTACTATTATATATATATACACATGCACGCACATGTGTGTGTATATATATATATATATATATATATATATAATAATAATAATAATAATGTATTTAAATTATATATATTACTATTATTATTATTATTATTATATATGCATAAATATATATATTATTATGTAATAATAATAATAATTATTATAATATGTTATTAATATAATAATTTATATATATTATTATTATTATTATTATTATTATTATGTATATAACACACGTACGCACTTATATTTATATATATATATATATATATATATATTTATATATATAATCCTAATATATAATAATAAACCTAATAAAATCTCTATATTATAATAATGTATAATAAATATATCTATATCTTACTATTATTATATATGCATATAATAATCTATATCTTATCTTCTGTTCTTCTCTCTATATCTTCTGCTTCTTGTCTTCTCTTCCTCTTCTCTTCTCTTCTCTCTCTCCTCTTCTGCTTCTCTCTCTCTCTCTCTTCTGATTCTTCCTTCTCCTCTCTTTCTTCTTCTTCTCTTCTCTTCTCCTCCTCCTCTCTCCTCTTCTCTCTCTCTTCTCTTTCTTCTCTCTACCTCCCCCCGCCTCTCTCTCTCTCTATTCCTTCCTGTTATTATATATATTTTTATTATTTTCTATTCTGATCACTGTCTTTATTAATATTATATTATATATATTTTTATGATTATAAATATCTATTCCTTTCTATCTATCTTATTCTTCTGGTTCTTCTTCTTCTTTCTTTCTTTTTTTCTCTCTTTTTTCTTCTCTCTTCTCCTGTCCTCCTCCTCTCTTCTTCCTCTCTCTCTCCTATTCTTCTCTCTCTACATACCTACGTCTCTATCTCTATATATTATAATTAATGTTATATTTTATTATTATAATAAGGGTATTTTTATCATTGTATCCAATAATAATCCTTATCAACAATCTTATCCTCCCAATCAAACAGCATATAATTTATCACATACTTTTTTTACAATCATTTCACAACTTTTTAATCATTACATTACTTATCATATACATAACTTCAAACGGTACCTGGGTTTAAAAGTCTAAATTTTAAATAAGATAACTTCAAGGTGCATACACATGCATACATACTGTGATTTCTCAAAATTCTTTAAAACAATCATGTTCCTTTTAGTTATATACTCATATACTTTTAATCGTGTTCCAATGCAGTAACTTATTTCCTGATTCAAAAATTTCATTAACTTTTAAGAAATCATCAAGTTTAAAATATACACTGCCATAGCTAAATCTCAAGATTTATGGCTTTTGACCCTTCAAAATTAGCTGAAAAGGTTTATATTCTCTTCCTTAATCCATGTTATGCTCCAATTAAATTTCGGTACCCAACTATACCCTTCATCAATGCTTCAAATGCTAACATGAAAATTAAATACACCATTGTTGGGAAACGATTTCTAAGTTTTGGTGATTACAAACACCTACTGGATGAAGACATCTACCGGGTGAAAGACACCTACTGGATGAAGACATCTACCGGGTGAAGACATCAACTGGATGGCTACCAACTGGATAGACATCAACCGGACAAACATCAACGGGATGAACACCTACCGGATGTTGAAGACTTACCGGGTGATAAAGATCAACCGGACAAATACCAACTGGATAGACATCAACCGGACAGACATCAACTTGATGGCTACCAACTGGATAGACATCAACCGGACAAACATCAACTGGATGAACACCTACCGGATGTTGAAGACTTACCGGGTGATAAAGATCAACCGGACAAACACCAACTTGATAGACATCAACCGGACAGACATCAACTGGATGGCTACCAACTGGATAGACATCAACCGGACAAACATCAACTGGATGAACACCTACCGGATGTTGAAGACTTACCGGGAGATAAAGATCAACCGGAAAAACACCAACTGGATAGACATCAACCGGACAGACATCAACTGGATGGCTACCAACTGGATAGACATCAACCGAACGGACATCAACTGGATACAGACATCAACCGGATAAACATAAACTGGATGGACATCTACTTGACAACCATCAACCGGATAGTCTCACACTTAACAAAGACATCTACTGGTCACAAGAGGATGAACGACCAGTTGAACAAAGAAGACCAGCAGAAGTCTAAACATCCAGTAAGAGCACAAAGCAACGAGACAAAAGAAGTACAAACATTCTCTGACAAAGGTACAACAGAGCGGCGCACAATGCTATATCTCCGCCACCATTACCGTCAGAATAAAAGAGCCGTTGCTTAACAAAATAGGAAAGAAGACAATCTGAATTTGGAAAGCTGATCTCTTCCTAATACAGAAAAGCTACCGTTGGACCACTAATCGTATAAATACGTCCAAGCAAAGAATGAAGAGGTTAGCTGAGCGATTTATTCAATCAAAGAGGAACACTTCATCAAAAACAGAAAATCAACTTACTGATATTCTAAAAGTTCAGCAAAAGAGCAGACAAGCAGTGCAACTGAATCTGTGACAGATTATTTCCAACTGAAGTCCGCTGCTCAAGAACACTCGAAGCTAAAAGTTTATTTTGTAAAGAGTGTCATAGAAACTTTTGTAATCAAATTAAGAAGTTGTGATTGCTAGGAGTTTATGCCAAGTTGTGTGAGTGCCTAAGAAGGTTGTATACTGTAAAGTGTAAACCAAGTCTTCTAGTGAATCCTCCCTGCAAAGGAAGAATGGGAGACGTAGAAGCGTCGTGCTTCGAACTTCCAGAAACAATACTTGTGTTCTTTACTTACTTACTTACTATTCAGTTTTGCTCCTCACAAGTCCAGCAGACGTCTTCCGCACTATAATCAGTGTCTGCTGACTTGCCTTATATTGAGAAGCTACTGTAGCACTTAACAGTCTGCAGTTAACCCGAGAAAAATTGAAATTGAATCTAGTGTTTATTCAACCCCCCCTTCTAAACACTACCTCGATCCTAACAAGTGGTATCAGAGTTTAGGTCTTCTCAATCTTGAGAGATTACCAAAAATTGATGATTCAGCAAGATTCCAATGTTCAAGAAGGATGAATATGACGATTGGAGAATTCGTATGCAAGCACATCTAAGTGCCCAAGATGATGATATGTGGTTCGTCATCACTGATGGACCAATGAAGATCATGAAAGTCAATACAACAACTGATATCTCTGGTGGTGAACCTCAGATGGTTGAAAAGGATAGATCCTTCTGGACAAGTGAAGAAAAGAAAAAGGCAAATCTGGACAACGTGACAAAAGACATACTGTTCAAAACTCTGGACAAAAATATGTTCAACAAGATCAAGATGTGTCCCACTGAAAAGGACATCTGGGAAAAGATTGCTCTGCCGTGCGAAGGAAATGATCAAACCAAGGAAAACAAGCTCACTGTTGCATTACAGAAGTTTGAAAACATCAAAATGATGTCCGGAGAAACTCTAAGCGAATACGATGAGAGAGTAACTGGCATCAT
The DNA here is from genome assembly GCA_907163345.1 of Haberlea rhodopensis. Taxonomy (NCBI): domain Eukaryota; kingdom Viridiplantae; phylum Streptophyta; class Magnoliopsida; order Lamiales; family Gesneriaceae; genus Haberlea; species Haberlea rhodopensis. The sequence goes on along the minus strand of CAJQUN010001091.1, from coordinate 32,166 downwards.
AAATGAACTCAATAGCCTTGGTAAAGATCTATCCAACAGGGAAGTCACTCTAAAAGTCATGAGAGGTCTCCCAAGAGAATGGGATGTAAAGACGATTGCTATGAGAGAATCAAAAGATGTAAACAAGATAGACCTACGCGACTTATTTGCTGACTTAAAAGCTTATGAGTTCGAACTAGGTATTCGGATTGAAGATGAACCCAGCACCAGTCAACCAACCAAAGCTCTTACTGCATCTGAAGCTCCACCTGTCACAACAGAGATGACTCCTGAAAAAATATGCAACGATGCAATGGTGCTATTTGTCAAGAAATTTGGAAAGTTTATGAAGAAAAGTCAAAAGACTTATCAATCCTACCCAAGAAGACAAAGCTTCAAGAATAGATCAGATGAAGATGAACGTGTATGCTTTAACTGTCTCAAACCAAGACATTTTATTGCTGACTGTCCTAAACCAAAGAAGGATGATCAAAAGAAAGGACCAAAAGAATATAGAAAGTCTAAAGAGAATAGAAGATCATCCAGAAGAGACAGAGAACAAAAAGTACTGGTGGCGGAAGAAAACAAGAACAAATGGGCTCACTCAGAATCAGAAACTTCTTCCAGCTCATCCAGTGACAGTGAAGATGAAGAAGTTCATTGTCTAATGGCCAACGACGACTGTGAGGTAAATGATCCTAATCTTTCTGAATTTACACATATTGAGCTCACAAATGCATTACAGTTATGATAAATGAGTATCAGATGTTGTACGAATCCTTCGAGAACTACAAGACTGAACAACAAGTCCCAACAAAACAGCAGAACAACGAATGTGATTGTGAACAATCCACTGAGTTGAAAAGCTTGAGGGATAAAGTAAGTCAGCTCGAGAAAGAAAGGGATGAAGCAACATGTGCACACCAGAAACTCAGTAAGTTGGTTCGCACATGGAATGCATCTACTGCTAGAAAAGATGAAATGCTTGAGTCGATAAGACTTGCTGGTGATCTTACCGGTATAGGCTACTCCAACAATGATAGTAATTCATCCGGCATCAAATCTCAAGTGTGTCTAGAAAGAAACAAGATTCAAACAATGAATTTTGTTAAATCAAGCACAGTATATGAACCAAGTGAGTTGGTTAAGGAATCTGTTGAACCAATACTCTTCAAAGAACGGGCATCACACAAAGGTATTGGTTATGTGGAGCCAAAAGAGAAAGCTCGACAGGGACAAATGTTTAGAAATAAACATAAACCCACTGGTCAGGTCACTCGAGAGGTAAAACCTAACTGGTATCATAATTGTATGCCTGTCCAAAAGAGATACATGCTTCCTAACAGAAACCAAAAACCTAAAAACACGCATACACTCAGTATCACATGTATCACCCAAGAATAACTTCTTCAGTTAATGCACACACATTTCAGGACACACACAGACCCAAACAATTCAGGGTTATACAAGTGTGGGTCCCGAAAGGACTAATCCTGCCCGGACCCAAGTAGGATTGGGTACCAATCATGTTATCGCTTTAATTGCAGGAAACTAGAATGCATCAAGTTCGGAGCTCAGAATTGTTTCTGGACAGCGGATGCTCTAGACATATGACAAGAAATGCGAGCTTATTGTCTGAACTGGTGGACTCCACCGGACCCAGAATAACTTTTGGAGACAACGCGAAAGGTAGAACAGTGGGTAAGGGTAAGATTATCTACGGTAACATTATTATTAAAGATATTCTGTTGGTTGAAAATCTATGCTATAACTTGATTAGCATAAGTCAACTCTGTGACAATGGTCATTATGTAGAGTTCAACCAGCGCTCATGCACAATCAAAACTACTGATGGCAGTATATTACTTGTAGGAAGAAGGCATGATAACACATATAAAATTGATTGGAATCTTAATCAGCCTACCTCCTCTACCTGCTTTGCTGCCCTGAATACTTCCAAAAATTGGCTTTGGCACAAACGATTGAGTCACTTAAATTTTAAAACTATTGCCAGTCTGCGTAAACTTGATCTAGTCATTGGACTGCCCCAAATTGAGTTCTCAAAAGACAAGATCTGTGCAGCATGCCAACTTGGTAAGCAAATCAGATCCTCCTTTAAGAACAAAGGGAGTAAATCTTCTTCTCGGTGCCTAGAGTTGCTGCACATGGATCTATTTGGTCCTATACCAGTAACAAGTCTAGGGGGAATGAAGTATACCCTAGTGTTAATAGACGATTACACTCGTTTTACGTGGGTCCTGTTCCTAAGTGGCAAAGATCAGGCTACTCCAAAGCTGATCAAACTACTGAAAAGACTCCAAAATGAGAAATCGTGTGGGATAGATAGAATTCGCAGTGATAAAGGTACTGAGTTTACCAATCAGTCACTCGAATCATATCTAGATGACCTTGGTATTAAACACGAATACTCTGCTGCTAGAACTCCTCAACAAAACGGAGTTGCTGAGCGTAGGAACCGCACTTTGAAAGAAGCTGCGCGAACTATGCTTGCGGAATCAGAAATATCATAGAGATTTTGGGCAGAAGCCGTCAACACAGCATGTTATACGCAGAATAGATCAATGACTAATAAGCGAGTAAATAAAACCCCTTATGAGATCTGGAATGGCAGTAAGCCAAATATTTCTTATTTCCATGTGTTTGGTTGCAAATGTTTTATTCACAACAATGGAAAGACTCATCTAACCGCTTTTGATGCCAAATCTGATGCTGGAATATTTCTTGGTTATTCTACAGTTAGTAAAGCCTTCAGAGTATTTAATAATAGAACTCTTACTGTAGAAGAATCAGTGCATGTAAAATTTGATGAACCTACTAACTGTACGGTATCTGATATGCAAATCAACAACTTGAGCAATTGACTGGAAAGCACTTACATTGATGAAAATGTTAATGATGAGATAAATTACATGTTGGGATATGCCCTAAGACATATCATTAGATGATTGTTATGACATACAATGTAATATGATTTTATAAATGGCAATTCATTATTATATATTATTCTTTTAACTGTGCAATGTGAATTAATATATATGTTAATGTCCTTAGAATAATATTGTATTATTCTTAAAGATGTCCCTAGTCAAGTATTATCATGAAAGGGATAATGATAATACGTAGAGACTAGTATGTGTTGATCGATGAATTGTTCATTGATATGAGATATCAAATCAACATATGGGTACATGTTAGAGAACGATGTACTGGACAGACCCACCATGAGAATGCAACATGGATAGTTATATGATCGTCATATGCAATTCTCATAGTGATAATAATGTATGTAATCATTACGACTTGTGATCATCAGAGATCCCAACATAAGGAGTTATGTATTTTGATATTGTCAAACGTTACCCGTAACAGGGTAAACTATAAAGGCGACTATTGGATACACTACGAATTATGTAGAGGGATGTTGACTGATCGAGATAGGATTTGTCCCTCCTATATAACAGGAGATGTGTTTGGCCCTTGATCAAGTGAGAACTAAAATGCATGGCCATGCTCGAATGAGTCGATATGAGATATCGAGCTTATTCGTTTATTCTAGTTCTACTTGGGGATGAAGAAATAAAGATTGGATATACGAGTATGACTATTCCATGACTCGTGTTCAATCTAAACACAAAGGACAAATGGATTAAGTTACATGATTAATATTATCACAAGTTCTAAAGGTTATGTCGAGTCGTTGACATTCTTGTAATTTGGGTAGCATCGATGTGTTGCTAGATACCGCTCAATGCTTGCAACATAAAATGAGATTTTATGTCACTGCCAACATTACAAGATCCTATCGGGTCGCACAAAAGATTAAATCGATAAGGGAAATTAAATTCATTGGATGAATTAATTAATTAAGAAGAGTCTTAATTAAGTGATTAAAAGGTTTTAATTAAATCATGGGTTTGGGCCCATAAGACTTTAAGAAAGTCTTGAACCTTAATTAAAAGCCTTATAATATAAATACAAGGTTTTGATTAATTGTTAATCATTCTTTTCATATCATTGTTTGATATCAAAACCTAGCCTCCACTTCTCTCCTCCTCTCGGCCGCCTCATTCCCTTCAAGAGCCACGGCCGCCGCCGCTTGCTTGTCGGAATTGTTGGTAGCCGTTGATCGGTTTTGAACCGAGAGTTGAGCTTTGGTTCAAGAATAAGTCTAGCAACTTGTTCTTGAACACCCCTTTCGATTTGATCGTGTGGATACCGTAGAGACGAAGGTGCAAACTTTCGTTTGTGACTCGTGGTGCTACAACGAGGATTCTGCTTCAAACACGCTACAAGGGTGAGACACTTGTAATTCCTTTATCCGATATGAATCCCTATGTATAGATCTGCTGGTTAGTAATCCATAAAAATTTTATTCCGCTGCGTTGTATGCTCTTGGATTACTTACAGTGGTATCAGAGCCGTGTACAAGGCTCATATCGGATTTATGTGGTTAAATAGTTTAATCATATTAGAATTAATATTGCATGCTATTTAAAACTGTATGAACATATATGATATGTTAATATTTAGTTTGTGAAAATCATCGTAGAATTGTATTTGATATAGTTGGCGAATAATCATATTTATTGAGCAAGTTTTCGGCCATCACCATCACAAATGACACCACGGCTAGCCACATGAGGGCTAGGGTTTTCGAACCCTTGGCTCGAGATGGCTTAGTCGTTGTGGCTAATAATTGTGCATGGAAGTGTCGAAAATTGATTAGGGTTTAGAACCCATTGGACGTGACGGCTAGCTCATGACGGCTAGGGTTTCGAACCCTAGTAGCCGTGCATGGCTCGGCCATCGTCGCCTATTTTGCTAAAGTTTTGATACGTGGATGAGTTTTGAACTCTTTGGCTCGATAATGGTTCACGAATGCATGGTTAGTAGCTTTACCACATGAGAGCAAGGTTTTTCGAACCCTTAGCTCGAGATGGTTGATCCAACCCCGTGCATGGCCTGACCATGGCTTGGCCATGGGCTAGGGTTTCGAACCCTAGGCCCATTAATGGTCAAGCCGTGTGCTTTGTGGTTCGAACCATGGTGGTTCGTGTCTTAGTCGCTTTAGTTCGTGGCATGTGATGTCCCGAGCGTACGATAATTTTTCAAAAATTATTTTACAGTTTTAATTAGAATTAAATTTAAAATGTTTAGAATTTAATTAATTAAATGTTAATGCATGCCTTATGTGTTGTTTGAGCATGGTGCGTGGTTATAGCCCTTTGACCTATTAGATAGGATTTGTGGATGTTTGTAATATATAATACGACCTGCGTGTCGTGCCTTCTCTATTTCATTCTAAATGTAATCCCTCCCCTATGTTCCCCTCGAATGTGAATCGAGGAATTCTATATCTTGTAAATAGTGTAGTTTATTTTATTGATGGTGATCAATGAAGATGGAGCATCGTGCCGGGATGAGGAGGCCATTCACAAATTGGAGCCAAAGGAAGGTGCTTGTGAAGTTACCTTAGGTTGACTCTTAGGATTTTCTCATTGGCTTGAGAGAATCGTTAGTAGGGGCTATAACCATGTCACGTTTAATTATGTATGTTGATGCATGATTTATCTTATGTTTTAGTTTGATAATAGTATTACACATATATGTAGATATGTATACAACTATATGTAGTGGACATATTTTAAATTATCAAACTAATCATGAGATCAATAAATCCCTCTAAAATATTAAGTTTTAGATGCCTTCCAAAATTAAAAGTACTCGTCAATAACTTCGATTGTACATGTGTGGGTTTGCCAAAGCAAAGCACCGTGGCAATCTTAGTAAGGCGCGAAAGGATAAAAGTGATATCCGTTATACTTTAAATTGGGTACGACTTAACTAGGTTATCTCAATAGGATTGGGAACTTAGAGGCATTGGTTGGATTATAATTCATTTGAAGAATTGAACAAAGTGTTGTTCGTCCAACTATCCAAGAATTATATGTGATGTAATTGACAAAGTGTTGTCTACCTAAATAACCGAGTCTTGGGCGATTAGCCAAAGCTAACTCAAGATTAGGCGAAACATGGATCTTGGCCCACTAAAGGTTTCGAGGGTTGATATTTTTTAAAACAAAATAGTGGGAGTATCATTTAATATAAGATCATGTTAAATGATTAAATCATAAACGTATTTTGCATATTTATATTGTAGATATCCATGGCAACTAACAACGTTACTAGCACTTTATCACTGCGATCGGTCCTTGAGAAGGACAAATTAAATGAGACGAATTTCCTAGACTGGCATAGGAACTTGAGGATAGTCCTCAAACAAGAAAAGAAACAATATGTCCTAGAGGAACCCTTACCCGCTGAGGAACCTCCCCTAACGGCTACAAGAGCTGAAAAAGATGCTTACAAGAAGCATCAAAGTGACGCACTTGATGTTGGGTGCCTTATGCTTGCCACCATGAACTCTGAGCTTCAGAAGCAACATGAGGAAATGGAGGCGTTCGATATGATCGAACACTTAAAGCAATTGTACCAACAGCAAGCAAGACAAGAGAGGTATGACGTCTCTAAGGCGTTATTCCAGTGCAGGATGGTAGAGGGAAGCCTAGTTGGAACTCATGTGCTCAAGATGATTGGGTACATTGAGAATCTGGACAAGCTGGGTTTTCCATTGGACCAAGAGTTGGCCACCGATGTGATCTTGCAATCGTTGCCTGAGAGCTTCAGTCAATTTGTAGTAAATTACAATATGACTGACATGGAAAAGACTCTACCACAATTGCTTGGTATGTTGAGAACATATGAAGCAAATACAAAGAAGACTAAGGCCACAAATGTTCTTATTGTGAATAAGGGCAAAGGAAGGGCCAAAGCTAAAGGCAACAAGAAAGCAAAGAAGGTCTTTGTTAAATCTAAGCCAAAGTCTTATGCACTAAAGCCAAAAGGGGGGATAGCGAAGGAAGGAAACTGTTTCCATTGCGGTGAGACCGGCCATTGGAAAAGAAACTGCAAAGTATATCTGGAGGATCTAAAGAAAGGAAGTGTGACTTCCACTTCAGGTATTTTTGTTATAGAAGTCAATTTATCTACTTTTTCATCATGGGTATTAGATACTGGATGTGGATCTCACATTTGTGTAAATGTGCAGGATCTAAAAAGGAGTAGGACGTTGGCAAAAGGTGAAGTTGATCTCCGAGTTGGAAATGGAGCAAGAGTTGCTGCATTAGCTATAGGAGATTATCATTTAGCTTTACCTTCTGGTTTATCGTTGATTTTAAAAGACTGTTATTTTGTGCCATCTATTACTAAAAACATAATTTCTATTTCTTGTTTAGACAAGTATGGTTTTTCATTTATAATAAAGGACAACTCTTGTTCTATTTATTTAAATGATATGTTTTATGCTAGTGCACAAATGGTGAATGGTCTTTATGTATTAAATCTTGATATGCCTATCTATAACATAAATACTAAAAGGATTAAAAATAATGATTGTAATCCGACTTATCTCTGGCACTGTCGCTTGGGCCACATAAACGAGAACCGCATATCTAAACTTCATAAGGATGGAGTATAAGATTCATTTGATTTTGAATCATATGAAACATGCGAATCTTGTTTAATGGGCAAGATGACTAAAGCCCCTTTCAAGGGACATGTTGAAAGGGCAAATGTTTTATTGGGACTAATACATAGTGATGTATGTGGACCAATAAGTACACAAGATAGAGGTGGTTTTCAATACTTCGTTACATTTACTGATGACCTCAGTAGATATGGGTATGTGTACCTAATGAAGCATAAGCATGAAACCTTTGAAAAGTTCAAAGATTTCAAGAATGAAGTACAAAACCAACTTGGCAAAAGTATCAAAATCCTTCGATCAGATCGAGGAGGTGAATACTTAAGCCAAGAGTTTCATGACTATCTAAAGGAGTGTGGGATAGTCCCACAACTCACTCCTCCGTATACTTCACAATGGAATGGTGTATCCGAGAGGAGAAATCGAACCTTGTTAGACATGGTTAGATCAATGATGAGTCATGCAGATCTTCCGATATCGTTTTGGGGACACGCTCTAGAAACATCGATTTTCTTACTGAACCGTGTTCCATCTAAATCAGTGGAAAAGACACCATATGAGATATGGACTGGGAAGCGTCCTAGTATGTCTTTTATAAAGATTTGGGGTTGTGAGGCTTTCGTTAGACGTCACGCCACTAACAAACATGGACCCAAATCTGATAGGTGTTTATTTGTGGGGTATCCTAAGGAAACGAAAGGATACTATTTCTATTATCCCACCGAGAACAAAGTAGTTGTTGCTCGGACTGGTGTATTTCTTGAAAGAGAATTTATTTCTAGAAAAACCAGTGGGAGAAAAATAGAACTTAGTGAAGTTCAACCACAAGAAAACACTGAACCTGAGATTGAGATGGAAACAGTGCAGGCTCCGCAAGCTGTTGTGGAAGAAGCACCTGCTCAAGAGACACAAGCCCAGCGTAGGTCTGTAAGAGAACACCGGGAGCCACAGAGATATGGATTTCTTGTGACTCAACAAGGTGACTTACTACTTATTGATGAGGATGAGCCGTCATCTTATCAACAAGCTATAATGGGCAATGATTCTGAGAAATGGCAAGAGGCCATGAAATCTGAGATGGAATCCATGTATGCAAACCAAGTATGGACTTTGGTTGATCCACCTGAAGGGGTACGACCCATAGGGTGCAAATGGATTTTCAAGAAAAAGACCGATATGGATGGTAACGTACAAACCTATAAAGGTCGGCTGGTTGCAAAAGGATTCAAACAAATTCATGGTATTGACTATGATGAAACCTTTTCACCAGTGGCCATGGTTAAATCCATAAGGATCTTACTTGCAATAGCGGCATTTCATGATTATGAAATCTGGCTGATGGATGTCAAAACAGCTTTCCTTAATGGAAATCCTGCTCGAGGATGTGTACATGACACAGCCTGAGGGTTTTGTCGATCCAAAGGATGCTGGAAAGATATGCAAGCTACAACGATCCATTTATGGATTGAAGCAAGCTTCTCGAAGTTGGAATCTTCGTTTTGATGATGCAATCAAAGAGTTTGGTTTTATCAAAAATGAAGATGAACCTTGTGTCTACAAGAAGGTCAGTGGGAGCGTAATCATTTTCCTAGTGTTGTATATAGATGACATACTTCTTATTGGAAATGATATCCCTGCCTTGCAATCTGTAAAGATTTGGCTAGGGAACTGCTTTTCGATGAAAGATTTAGGAGAAGCCACCTATGTATTGGGAATCAAGATCTATAGAGATAGATCAAGAAGGCTTCTTGGTCTAAGTCAAAGTACATACATAGACAAGGTGCTTAAAAGGTTTAGCATGCAAGAATCCAAGAAAGGATTCGTGCCTATGACGCATGGCATTTATTTCTCGAAGGAACAGTGTCCTTCAACACCAGATGAGAGACAACGCATGAGTAAGATTCCATACGCGTCAGCTATTGGATCTATCATGTATGCCATGATATGTACTCGTCCCGATGTATCGTATGCTTTGAGCATGACGAGCAGATATCAAGTTGATCCAGGTGAAGGTCACTGGATTGCTGTCAAGAACATCCTGAAGTACTTGAGAAGGACTAAGGATACATTCTTGATTTATGGAGGTGAGGAAGAGCTCAATGTAATGGGTTACACTGATGCAAGCTTCCAAACTGACAAAGATGATTTTCGATCGCAATCTGGATATGTGTATTGCCTAAATGGAGGTGCTGTGAGCTGGAAGAGTTCAAAGCAAGAAACAGTAGCCGATTCTACAACGGAAGCTGAGTATATTGCTGCCTCGGATGCAGCAAAGGAAGCTGTTTGGATGAGGAAGTTCATTTCTGAACTTGGAGTGGTGCCTAGCATTAAAGATCCGATAGAACTCTATTGTGACAACAATGGAGCGATCGCATTGGCTAAGGAACCAAGATCTCACCAAAGATCCAAGCACATACTTAGGCGTTTCCATTTCATTCGAGAAATCGTTGAAAGGGGAGATGTTAAAATATGCAAAGTACCAACAGATGATAATGTATCTGACCCATTGACGAAGCCACTGTCACAGCAGAAGCATGATCGTCATAGTAGATCTCTAGGCATTAGGTATATGTCTGAGTGGTCTTAGTGCAAGTGGGAGATTTGTTGGGATATGCCTAAGACATATCATTAGATGATTGTTTATGACATACAATGTAATAAGATTTTATAAATGGCAATTCATTATTATATATTATTCTTTTAACTGTGCAATGTGAATTAATATATATGTTAATGTCCTTAGAATAATATTGTATTATTCTTAAAGATGTCTCTAGTCAAGTATTATCATGAAAGGGATAATGATAATACGTAGAGACTAGTATGTGTTGATCGATGAATTGTTCATTGATATGAGATATCAAATCAACATATGGGTACATGTTAGAGAACGATGTACTGGACAGACCCACCATGAGAATGCAACATGGATAGTTATATGATCGTCATATGCAATTCTCATAGTGATAATAATGTATGTAATCCTTACGACTTGTGATCATCAGAGATCCCAACATAAGGAGTTATGTATTTTGATATCGTCAAACGTTACCCGTAACAGGGTAAACTATAAAGGCGACTATTGGATACACTACGAATTATGTAGAGGGATGTTGACTGATCAAGATAGGATTTGTCCCTCCTATATAACAGGAGATGTGTTTGGCCCTTGATCAAGTGAGAACTAAAATGCATGGCCATGCTCGAATGAGTCGATATGAGATATCGAGCTTATTCGTTTATTCTAGTTCTACTTGGGGATGAAGAAATAAAGATTGGATATACGAGTATGACTATTCCATGACTCGTGTTCAATCTAAACACAAAGGACAAAGGGATTAAGTTACATGATTAATATTATCACAAGTTCTAAAGGTTATGTCGAGTCATTGACATTCTTGTAATTTGGGTAGCATCGATGTGTTGCTAGATACCGCTCAATGCTTGCAACATAAAATGAGATTTTATGTCACTGCCAACATTACAAGATCCTATCGGGTCGCACAAAAGATTAAATCGATAAGGGAAATTAAATTCATTGGATGAATTAATTAATTAAGAAGAGTCTTAATTAAGTGATTAAAAGGTTTTAATTAAATCATGGGTTTGGGCCCATCATAAGACTTTAAGAAAGTCTTGAACCTTAATTAAAAGCCTTATAATATAAATACAAGGTTTTGATTAATTGTTAATCATTCTTTTCATATCATTGTTTGATATCAAAACCTAGCCTCCACTTCTCTCCTCCTATCGGCCGCCTCATTCCCTTCAAGAGCCACGGCCGCCGCCGCTTGCTTGTCGGAATTGTTGGTAGCCGTTGATCGGTTTTGAACCGAGAGTTGAGCTTTGGTTCAAGAATAAGTCTAGCAACTTGTTCTTGAACACCCCTTTCGATTTGATCGTGTGGATACCGTAGAGACGAAGGTGCAAACTTTCGTTTGTGACTCGTGGTGCTACAACGAGGATTCTGCTTCAAACACGCTACAAGGGTGAGACACTTGTAATTCCTTTATCCGATATGAATCCCTATGTATAGATCTGCTGGTTAGTAATCCAAAAAAATTTTATTCCGCTGCGTTGTATGCTCTTGGATTACTTACATTACAGAAGCAGGACTGACTGCTCCTTAGAACCAGAAGTTCCTGAAGCCCAAACAGAGGAGTCTGCTGGTCAACAAGCACCTCATCCAGCTGACAATGACACTATTACACATACTCCTGCTGCAGTAGAGGAAGCAAATGAAAAAGATGCAACAATCAGAACTTCTGAAATACCCACTCATATCCAGTCAAATGAAGAGCTCAACCCTCTTGGGCCTCCGCTCCGGTGGATGAAGGATCATCCTCCCGAGCAGGTCATAGGTAATCATGTTGCTCCTCTACGCACCAGAGGACAATTAATTAATGAATTCCTTCATGCTGCATTCATATCTCACTTAGAACCTAAGAAGATTGATGATGCTATGTTAGACCCAAGCTGGGTAGACGCTATGCAAGAAGAACTAAATCAGATTGAGCGAAACAAGGTATGGTATTTAGTACCACGACCACAGCATCACACTATAATTGGCACCAAATGGGTATTTAGGAATAAATTAGATGAAAATGGAACATTAATCAGAAATAAAGCAAGATTAGTCGCACAGGGCTACAGACAGGAAGAAGGCATTGATTTTGATGAAACCTTTGCCCCTGTAGCTCGACTAGAATCAATTCGCATATTTCTTGCATTTGCTGCTTTTAAAGACTTTAAAGTCTATCAGATGGATGTTAAGAGTGCGTTTCTTAACGGCAAACTCCAGGAAGAAGTTTACGTTGAACAACCTCCTGGATTTGAAAGTCATCAGCAGCCATCTTATGTATTTCGTCTTAATAAAGCCTTGTATGGTCTGAAGCAAGCTCCCCGTGCTTGGTATGAAACTCTATCAAAATATTTAACTGAGCATAACTTTACCATTGGCACGGTGGACAAGACTCTTTTCAAATTCACAAAGGCTGATCATACTCTGCTTGTTCAAATATATGTTGATGATATTATTTTCGGCAGTACTAACTCAAAATTGTGCGAAAGATTTTCTAAAATTATGCAGGATCAATTTGAGATGAGCATGATGGGAGAATTATCATTTTTCCTAGGATTGCAAGTCAAGCAATCCAGTGAAGGAATTCTGATAAATCAATCTAAATATACCAAAGAACTGCTGAAGAAATATGGAATGAGTACCAGCTCAGCTGCCTCTACTCCAATGAGTTCATCTGCCAAACTCGACTTGGACAATTCAGGAATACCAGTCGAAGTTACAATGTATCGAGACATTATTGGATCATTGCTGTACTTAACAGCCAGCCGACCAGACATTATGTTCGCAGTTTGTATGTGCGCCCGATTTCAAGCAAATCCCAAGCAGTCGCATTTCACTGCTGTCAAGAGAATTCTCAAATATCTGAAAGGAACTGAGAATGTCGGTCTATGGTATCCAAGAGACTCAACTTTTAATCTGATAGGATATTCGGATGCAGACTATGCTGGTTGCAAAATTGACAGAAAGAGTACCAGTGGATACTGTCAATTTCTTGGAGATAGACTAATTTCATGGGGTTGCAAGAAGCAGACATCCATAGCAACTTCTACTGCAGAGGCAGAATACCTTGCTGCTGGAAGCTGCTGTGCTCAACTGCTCTGGATTCAGCAACAACTGAGAGATTATGGAATTGAATCCACGGAGGCACCCATATTTTGTGACAACACATCTGCAATAGCCATTACATACAACCCAGTTCTTCATACGCACTAAACACATTGACATCCGTCATCATTTTATCAGAGATCATGTTATGAAGAAAGAAATTCGGCTGGAGTATATCTCTACCGAACAACAGGCAACAGACATTTTCACAAAACCCCTACCGGACGCTAAGTTCTCCTACTTTCGAAATATTCTTGGTTTAATTGAAATCAATCCTTGATTATTCTTTTGGTAATGTATTCAGGGGGAATTACTTAGTTTATTCGCATAAATTAAGGGGGAATTACAGTTACAATTTTATCTTGGTTATTTAAGCTCAGCTGGTAATCCAATGGTCTGCTGCAGTAGGTGTATACGTACCAGTAGGACTCTACATCCAGTAGATGTTTCTTACCAGTCGGACCCTACATACCAGCAGACTTTACCAAATATGCTTTGACTAAAATAACCTTCTATACCCATTAACCTAATGGAACGTCGGAATTCAAATTTACTTTTGTGTAAAATAAATTATTTCACTCCCGCCTAAATCCTGTCCTTTATTTATTGATTATTTTTTAAATCGTTGATGATCGCCACGTATACATGTGTCCGCTCATCTACAGTACGACGTTACATATACTTTTCTTTTAACCGCCTTTAGTGCATTACTCTTCATCTTCTCCGACGATTCATTGCGATTAACTTTCTTTCCAGAAAATTTTATTCAACAGGATTGTTGCTGCTTTCTCCGCATATTCATCAGAAATGTCGAAGAACACTCAGCCAAGTTTCATCACTAATGCTGTTCATGTGGATTTCCATTCCATCTCCACATCCTCTGATGACGAAACAAAGGAAGTTTTTCAAAAATTGGATACATCGGGGCTTTTAGTGATTCTCAGCCAGGCTCCGACCTTCTACAAAGCCGCGTTACATGAATTCTTTGCCACCGCCAAAGTTGAAAATGATTCTGTGAGGGCCTTTGTTTCTGGACAACCTATTACCATCAATCAGCAGGAGTTCAGCACGCACCTTTGTCTTCCTGCCACTGGACTTACAGATTTCTCCACCATTCTAGTGGATGTCAGGGAAGAAATGCGAATCACCTTCTCCGACTCAAATGATCGCCTCCGACGACCTCCATTCAAGAAGGTGCTGATGAAGAGTCATTTCCGGCAACTGGCCGATGTTATTTCTAAGGGGCTGCTGTGCAAAGCTGGCTCCTTTGACATCATCACTCCTGAGAAGTTTGACGTCATGAGCACCATCTTCAAAGGACTGGAAATCAACTGGTCAGTAGTTTTGGTCCAGATTCTCACTGGCCTCATCACTTCAGGCAAGGGTCAATCTGGTTTTGCCCTACCTCTCAGTAGCATTTTTGAAAGCAAAAGCATTAAGGCAGGGGCTTCCTCCGACCTTCATCCAGGGAGACTAATCACTGCGAAGTATCTTCAGATACACAGGCAGCGGAGTGGCAGAGAGGTTGGTCTGACGAAGCGTCGATCGAATCAAGTTATCAGTGACTCGGAACAAACCATCTCTGAATCAGCTGAGTCATCTCCTCCTCCTCCTCCTAAGAAGCCCAGAACCAGAAAAAGGGCTCCTCATGCTCTCCGAACAACAGTAATTGCTGCCTCTGATACCATCTCCTCTGCCAGTCCCATGGCAGACATCCCTCGCAGAGAACCCAGTCCTGAAAATCCTCTCCCCGAGGAACCAACTGCATCCCCTGCCTCATTGGCCATGGTACTTGCTACATCAGTGGCTCCAGCTGACAATCTTTCCGCACTGATGAGCTCTCAGCAAGAACCCGGCTCTATTAGTTTTCGGACACCCAAGTCCTTGTGTCCCTACTGTCATCCAAGAACCAGCACAGCTGGAAAAGGAAAGACCCTTATGGCTCCAGTATCCACACCTATCACCTATGAGATACAAATGGTCATGGATACAGTTGAAGCCAAGCTGTAGCCACAACTAGAAATTTTTGATCGATGGGTGAAGGCACGGGTGAAAATTCGCTTTAATGAATTCACTCCAATCCTGGATCAAGCACGGGAAGATGAGAACCAAATTTTGGCTTATCTTCAAGTCACGGACATTGAGAAGAGTCTGAAGCTGAGGGATCTTTTCCGTCTAATGAACTATGTGGGCGAACTTCAAGCCCTTGTTGAATCCCGTCTTCAGCAATTCAACGGTGATTCAGGCACAACAAATCATGATAGAGCAGTTCTGAATGCTCTTGGACCAAAACTGGAAATGGCCGAGCAAGCTCTTCATGATCTTCGCATATCAACTGGTCTTCACTCATGCTCTATAGCTGTAAATGTTGCAAGCCCCGATCAGACTGATTTGCAGATAGCCACTACAGGCTTGGAAATAACTACCACTGATGTAGAGATAGCCTCAACTAACCTGGAGGCAACTCTTCCTGACTTAGAGACTGTCCCACCAACAATGGAGCTACCTCCTCCTATCATCGAGATCACCCCTGCAACGGATCAACCGTTCCAATCAATGGTCGTTGATCACGAGAATGTGGACACAATGATTCAGACTGTGGTTCATCAAGTTGTTATATCCTCTGGTAATGATGAGCCCAGTGAACACTCCTCACACTATACTGATCACCTCAAATCGTCTGCAGCTGTGCTGGAACACGCTGCTACCAGCATCACTGTCATTGATGTTGACGAACCTACTGCACCAACTGCTGAAGCCACTACCCTGCTGTCTACTAATGATTTTGAGGGTCCTCCTGGAGTTCTCACTACAAATGCGGAGACTCAAACAGATGACCTGGTTAATCTGATGGCTCAAGACCCTCCTGAAGACTTCTTTGACTTCGCTACTCATATTCCTCTGGAAGGGCCACCCAACGTCGCTGAACAACTGGTAAATCTGTCAAATGCGATCTCTGCACTAGCCAGTGACGTACATAAGCTTAAACAGGATGAGCACACTGCGACTCTTATTCTAGGGAGCCATCAGCAAAATAATGAGTCTCAATTCCAGCATGTCTACCGAGATATCAATAGTCTCACAACTATTGTGACCCTGGCTTCAGACGTTTGTTGAAAATGCCTTTGCGGACTCACTTTCTAGGATAGGGCAAGCTCGTCTTCAGATCAATCAACAAAATGAATCTCTTCATGCTGCCACCTCACTGGACCTTGGAGATAAGATAGAAGACGCCAAGAAAGTCTTGACCGATCAGCTGGCAACCATGCAGGCAACATTTGCTTCCCAAATTCAAGATTTATGCAACAGCCTGCCTGCGGCCCCTCAAATTATTAGAAGACTGCCTGAGTCCTGCAGACCTGCTCCTCTGTCCCACCGAGACCCGAGTCCAGCTAATCGTTCATCCACTACAGCTGGAGCATCCAATCAGTCCAGACCATCTACCCAGCCAAGATCTCGAAGTCCGCACCAACCGTCTACCGAGAAGCGCGACTATTCCCGACATTGGTTAGGGCGGAAATAGTATCGTTTTCTGACCCCTTATTAATTACTCTTATCTTTTTTACTGTTTTCATTTGACTTTTTCCGTGTTTATCGTAACACCATTATTGTGTTCACACTTAATTAAATTCTTCTATACATAGAGGATTATTTTTTGTTTTTATAACACACATTCACTCATCATGATTATTTTCAATTCCTTGGCTTCCTCTTCGCAACTGTTCATTTTCATGGGTTTATTACTTATCTAAATCAACCCCTCATGGGTTGATTACTTATCTAACCCAGCTCCGTTAAGCTTCAGCGTTTGGATCCTGCTCTGATGCTTATCATCAGTCAGGAACTTTAATCAGGAGTTATCTGGGTGCTGATGACAAAAAGGGGGAAAACAGAGTAGAATATTTTCATGGGTGAATCCATAAACCATGGAGGCCTGATGAATATACATTTGAATATCTCCCCGATCGAAGCTCTCCGGTCTTTGTTTAAAATTTGTCATGTATTAGCTATATTTTGTAGAAATAGATTTGTCTTAAGTTGAATCCAGTTATCAGAATTCATCTTAAATGAAGATGAATCTCTCTCAATTGTCCAGTTTGATTACAACTTGTAATCTGCTTATCTTTATAAAAATGAAAATTTCCTTTCCATTATGTCTTCAAGTCTTTTCAGGATTCACCGCCTAAATTATTCGAGTATGAAATCGTTATTGCTTAGTTTTGTCATCACCAAAAAGGGGGAAATTGTTGGGAAACGATTTCTAAGTTTTGGTGATTACAAACACCTACTGGATGAAGACATCTACCGGGTGAAGACACCTACTGGATGAAGACATCTACCGGGTGAAGACACCAACTGGATGGCTACCAACTGGATAGATATCAACCGGACAAACATCAACTGGATGAACACCTACCGAATGTTGAAGACTTACCGGGTGATAAAGATCAACCAGACAAATACCAACTGGATAGACATCAACCGGACAGACATCAACTGGATGGCTACCAACTGGATAGACATCAACCGGACAAACATCAACTGGATGAACACCTACCGGATGTTGAAGACTTACCGGGTGATAAAGATCAACCGGACAAACACCAACTGGATAGACATCAACCGGACAGACATCAACTGGATGGCTACCAACTAGATAGATATCAACCGGACAAACATCAACTGGATGAACACCTACCGGATGTTGAAGACCGGGTGATAAAGATCAACCGGACAAACACCAACTGGATAGACATCAACCGGACAGACATCAACTGGATGGCTACCAACTGGATAGACATCAACCGGACGGACATCAACTGGATACAGACATCAACCGGATAAACATAAACTGGATGGACATCTACTTGACAACCATCAACCGGATAGTCTCACACTTAACAAAGACATCTACTGGTCACAAGAGGATGAACGACCAGTTGAACAAAGAAGACCAGCAGAAGTCTAAACATCCAGTAAGAGCACAAAGCAACGAGACAAAAGAAGTACAAACATTCTCTGACAAAGGTACAACAGAGCGGCGCACAATGCTATATCTCCGCCACCATTACCGTCAGAATAAAAGAGCCGTTGCTTAACAAAATAGGAAAGAAGACAATCTGAATTTGGAAAGCTGATCTCGTCCTTATACAGAAAAGCTACCGTTGGACCACTAATCGTATAAATACATCCAATCAAAGAATGAAGAAGTTAGCTGAGCGATTTATTCAATCAAAGAGGAACACTTCATCAAAAACAGAAAATCAACTTACTGATATTCTAAAAGTTCAGCAAAAGAGCAGACAAGCAGTGCAACTGAATCTGTGACAGATTATTTCCAACTGAAGTCCGCTGCTCAAGAACACTCGAAGCTAAAAGTTTATTTTGTAAAGAGTGTCATAGAAACTTTTGTAATCAAATTAAGAAGTTGTGATTGCTAGGAGTTTAGGCCAAGTTGTGTGAGTGCATAAGAAGGTTGTATACTGTAAAGTGTAAACCAAGTCTTCTAGTGAATCCTTCCTGCATGTGCTTCGAACTTCCAGAAACAATACTTGTGTTCTTTACTTACTTACTTACTATTTAGTTTTACTCCTCACAAGTCCAGCAGACGTCTTCCGCACTATAATCAGTGTCTGCTGACTTGCCTTATATTGAGAAGCTACTGTAGCACTTAACAATCTGCAGTTAACCCGAGAAAAATCGAAATTGAAATGTAAATAAGAATGTCATCAAAGTACACCACAACAAATCGACCAATGAATGCACGTAAAACATGATTCATAAGGCGCATAAATGTACAAGGTGCGTTAGTTAACCCAAAAGGCAACACTAACCACTCATACAGACCAAGTTTAGTTTTAAAAGTCGTTTTCCACTCATCTCCCTCACGCATGCGTATCTGATGGTAACCACTATTCAAATCAATCTTAGAAAACACACATGCACCATGCAATTCATCAAGCATATCATCTGGAAGGAAGTCAATTTGGTGCTCAATTCCCCTAATTGGTGGCAATCCAGTAGGTATCTCCTCTTGAAATATATCATCATATACCTGCAAAATAGCACGAAAAGAACTAGACACAGTATTGTTAGATTCGTCAACAGCTAAATAAGCATCTTTGTACATAAGTACAAACAAAGGCCTCCTTGCTAGAAAAGCCTCGCGAATCTCACATTCTTTTGCAAACAGATTCACTCCTCTTTTTTCCTTTCCGCTCAACTCTCTCTTTTTTTCTCACTGAGCTCATCTTCTTTTTTCTCACTCTTTTTTCCACACTCCTCTTTCTTTTCACTCACATGTTTTTTGTCATGCTCTTTGTTTTTTTCAATCTCATTTTCCACCCTCAATTGATCATCATACACCTGTTTTTGTGTCAATGGGACTAAGGTAACAGTTCGCCCATCCTTTACAAAAGAATAGTGATTCTTGAAGCCATCATGTGTCACCTTTCTATCATACTGCCAAGGTCTCCCTAATAGTAGGTGTCTCGCCTGCATTAGTACGACATCGCAAAGAGCCTTGATAGGGTTGGATATTACGCGTTTTTATGCTATGATATGTACATGTTTTCGTGTTGATTCTTGGATTATTTTACGGTTTATGGTATATATTTCTCTATTTCAGGAATCAATGTTGAAATGTAGGGAAAGGTGAAGAAATCAAGCTAAAATGATGAAATAATGAATAAAGTTGAAGAAAAGAGGAAAAAACCAGAATCCAAGACACATGTTGCTCGTTTCTCCTCAAATTACTATATATTCAAGCCAAGTTTTGGAAATGTGGTCCATATAAAAGTTGTAGAACTTTCTTTTATCTTTGCGTGGACAGCTGATTCATCAAATTTGGAGTTTGTATAAGAAAGTTACAGCCAAAATACGAAACTCGCCAGAAGCTGAAAAAGGCGAAGAAAACTTTCTGGTCTTGCCGATCGATCGAGCAAGGATTTCCGATCGATCGAGCAAGGCTGAAAAAGCCACGAAATTCTTACTGTGAGGCTCGATCGATCGGCCGCTTTGTCCGGATCGATCGGTGGAAGGAATTTTCAGAAAAATAACTTCCTTATAGAGTTTGTGTCCAACAAGGAAGTCCTTGATTCCCTTCCCCTATATATTATACACGAAAATTACAACTCAAAGAAGACTTTAATCTAGGGAATAGCCTCCACACATCCATTCATCATCAAAACCTCACGCCTTCTACAGCCTCCATCTCACGTCCTCTTTCCTTCAATTCCATCTCACTTCCACCTTTTCTTTCACCCTCTCATACGTCCAACCTCCATCAATCTTCCACTCTTCACCATACATCATCACTCATCAACCCTACACCCTATGATTTGGAACAAGCCAACAAGAGAATCGAGGAGCACGATCGAGAAAGAAGCGAGGAAGGATCGAGAATCAACGAAGAAGTCGACTTGGGAGTTTGCTTTTACTTTTCTATTATTTGTTTTGAATTATTATTGGATTTATTGTGCTTTGAATGATTGAGAAATATTCTAAACATTGTTTTTCCTTTAATATTCTTGATTGATTGAATTCATATATCCTCTATGAGCATGTGTTATTGTTTTTAATGCTTTTGAAGGATTGATCACCTTTGAATGATATTTTATTATAATTGAGATCGAGAGATGAAATTATAATACGATATAATAATTCATGCCGTGTGTTAAAGATTGAGATCGAGAGATAAAATCACACACGAGTGATAGCTTTGGGTTGTTTAATCTAAAGTTAGTGGTTTTTCATAAAGCGCATTCAATATTAAATTGTTAATTACATGAACGAGAGTTACTAATTGCAATTTGATGTTAGACTTAATATAGCTCGAGAGAGTATATTGAATAAATTCGGAAAACCCATCACCTTAGAGATGTATGGAGAAAAGAATTGTAAGAGTTGGGTTAGGTGAATAATTGTCTTGATACTTTCTTGTGGATTTTTCTCGTGACCGTCGACTATTTTGGTTGGATTATAGTAGCTTAATTTAGTTTAGTTTAATTATTAATTGATTATCGTAGGTTAAATATAGTTAAAAGAAATCTTATTTGGTACTTGCTTGTTAGTCCCTGTGGGTTCGACAATCCGTATCTTCCTATCTATACTAAAACTTGACACCGTGCACTTGCGGTCTAAAATCGCTAGATTGGAATTAATTGTTTAAAATAAAAGCGATCAAGCCTCATCTCTGTATTTCTCAATCGAAAATGATATCAACACCGGTTTTGTAACCTTTGCTTCCCCACAATCATTCAACCACTGCAACTTATATGGCCTAGGATGTTTCGTTGTAGGCAACCCCAACTTCTCAATAAGCAATGTACTAGCAACATTCGTACAACTACCCCCATCAATGATCAAACTACAAACTTTCTCGTTTATGTGGCAACGAGTATGGAAAATGTTTTCACGCTGCACTTCCTCATCCTCCTTCTCTTACATAGTCAATGATCTACGAGCTACAAGTAACTCTCCTTCCACAGCATACTCTTTCTCATACTCTGCACCCTCTGATGATGCTTGTGAGTTGTTGTCTTCCTCACTTTCAGAATCTCTCCATCTTCCCGTAGTATCATGACACGCTTATTAGGACACTGAGATGCAATGTGTCCTCGGCCCAAATCTAAAGCACTTAATGTCTCTATTCTTCTCTTGGGATCCATCCACTGGTTTCTTACCCTTATCAACCACAGTATCCCTCCTTTCTGGTGTTTCAAATTTCTGTTTCCCAAATGATTTATCAAATCCCTTGTTCAAACCAGGTTTCCAAGATGTACATGAAGCTGAGCTAACCTTAGTCACATTACTCCTCCTCCGAATCTGCCTCTCAATTTTTATAGCCATATGTACCATATCCTCAAACTCAACGTAGTGTTGTAATTCGACTATGTTAGCTATATCCTGATTCAAACCCTGCAAAAATCTTGCCATTGTCGCCTCTCTATCCTCCTCCACATCTGCTCGTATCATCAGAATTTCCATCTCCTTATGATAATCCTCCACAGTCCTTGAACCTTGAGTCAGCCCTTGCAATCGCTGAAAAAATATCACGGTAATAGTGTGATGGCACAAATCGACGTCTCATTGCGGCCTTCAGCTCCTCCCATGTGGTAATAGGTTGCTCTCTATTTCTCTTCCGACTTGTACCAATTGGTCCCACCAAATCAAAGCATAGTCTGTAAACTCTATTACCACTAGCTTTACCTTCTTCTCCTCGGAGAACTCATGGCAGTCAAACATTAGCTCAACCCTCTTTTCCCATTCTAAGTATATTTCTGGGTTGTTCTTCCCCTGGAAAGGTGGAATGTGCACCTTTGTATTTCCCAAATCATGATCTATCATATGCTCACCCCTTCCATTATTTTGCTCATTCCGACCACGTCTACCTTGTCTTCTATCACCCCGATTACCATGCCCTCCTCTATCTCTTAGTCCACGACCTCCATTATCACCATTTCTTTGATTCACATCATCGTGCTCTTCTTCGGACTCCGTCAAGTCATACACCACATTTCTATGCACATTCTGATCTCGTCCTCCTCATTCACCCATCAATTCTTTCACTTGTTCATCTTGCTTATCAAGTCTATCGGTCATCGCTTGTAAGATCATGCCCATACGCTCAAACTGTTGTTACATGACTTGAAGCGTAAAAGCATTATCTTTTTCACCACCACCACTTGACCCATCATTGTTTACCTACAAGAAAAGGGTTAGTATTAAAAAGAAAGGACCTCACAAACACTCCCTCACGTGTTTCACTCACACTCAACTCACAAATGGACTCTCCACTCGTGTTTACTCTCTTTTTGGCTTTTTCGAATGTCCTCACATAGCCTTTTTCCACACAAGATGTTATGATTGCATCGAGGATGGTTTTCTTGCTAGGTTGACGAGGTTGTACTTCGTTTTTTTTTAAAGTGTGGTAACAAAAAAAATAAATAAATAAAAAATCGAGACTTGAACCTCAAATTGATCTTAAAAGAAACTTGGGAACAAACTTTAGAAATACGAGTTGAATCTAAGATACAAGACTCTTTGAGTGGATGGAGCAGTCTTGAATTATGATTTGACTACTTTGGAAATAGAAGTGGGATACTTGGAAATAGAATATTGACTCAAAAAGATGACCCTTTACTTGGAAATAAAATATTGACTCCAAAAGGTGACCCTTTAACTTGGAAATAAAATATTGACTCAAAAATGTGACCCTTTTATTCCTTTCTCGAATTATTTTTTTTTTTTTAAGGAAGTCAAGGGACTAAAGAAACAAGAAAAAAAGCCCCAAAAAATGAATTTTTTTTTTTAAATTTTCGCTTTTTTTTTTGCCTCTCCGGAGCAACGAAAATATGAAAATGAATAGGAAAAACAAATACTCAATGAAAAAAAAACTTGATTTTAAAAACCTGGCTCTGATACCAAATGATATGACCCTTGTGACGCCATTAACAACGATATGGAATGGATCGTGCTAAGGACCACAAAAATCTCGATTTACACGTTGTAACTATGATATGACCCTTGTGACGCCATTAACAACGATATGGAATGAATCGTGCTAAGGACCACAAAAATCACGATTTACACGTTGTAACCCAAGAATGTTTTAAAATCAAATTGAAAATTACAAGGCTCGAATGATATAAATTTTGTTACCTTAAACCTCGACCCGTTACTTAACGAAGCAAGAACCTCGGTATGATGATAAGCACCTCGACCCAATATCTATAAAGAGATATGAATCTCGGTATCTGATAATAAGCACCTCGACCCAATATCTATAAAGAGATATGAACCTTGGTATCTGATTGTGAACGCCACAAGGAATGAAAACCTTGATAAGTTCAGAAATTTGATCTTTGAAGATCAAATTTTCGAGTGAAAATTTCAAAAGGTATGAAAACTTGATTTTTGGAATAAAAAATGATTAATTACCCTCAAAAGACTACTTGAGTGCTTATTTATAACCTTAGCACCTTTAATTTGACCCAATGGGCTCAAAACAAGCTAGCATGCCACTTTTATGAAGCCCATCAACTTACAACTCGAAAATGCATGAAATAAAGTAAGTACTAAGCCCACTAAGACATAAAATACTATTACAATTTGGAACAAATAATAAGATAAAAGTTTTAAGCAGCCCGGGTACAAAAACTTGAAATAGTTCAACTGATTCACTCTTCTTCTTGAACTTGGAGTAGATTCAGCATTGGAGGATCATGTCATAAATTGTCTTGAATCAGAGTGTTCATTTGCTATGGTGTGCAGTACGAAGCTTAGTAATGAGTTGGCCAACTTTTTAGCTCGTGCTCTTGTAATTGGTCCATTTGGAACTAGAGGAATCGTATGTACCTCTCCTTGATTAGATCCTTGTTCATCATACACTCGTAGATCTTCGTCACGTTGTGTAATGCCTCGTTTTGTGCTATATACGTGTGATATGATTATGGTGTAATTATATCACTTAGCGGTATGATAATGGGGGTACGGGTGGAACCAAGAAAGAATTAAAACATGTGTGAAATGATATATGGTAAGGGCAAGGAATGCAACATGGTGTATCATGATTTAAGAACATATCAAGTCATGACCTAGTAGGCATTTGATTATGCATGTGAATTTACTTGCAATTGGAGTTGTATTTGCATTTGGATTTCATTTCATGTACATGTTACTTAACATGTAATTAACTCTAAATGACCTGATAGCAAGTGAATTAGGGAGCTAAGGATCTATATCAAGTGATTGAAGGGTGAACTCACATAATACACCAACTTTCACCTACAAATCTCTACAAAACCTCTTGCTTGTTCTTCTTACTCTTACACTTTTGTCTTGGAATTTACTTGCAAGAGTCAATTGAGACTAAGAGGAAGTAAGTTACTTGGTAAGGAGACTACACTTTCATTACTTTATCATGCAATTTAGAAGTCCTTTACTTTAGTTGAAGTTGGAAGCATGAAAGCATGTGAAGAATCATATGATGATTCTATGCTAGTAATTGGGTTCTAAAATGGTGAAAACATGTTGTTATGCTAGTAGAGAGTGCATGAACCTTGTTTTAATGTTGAATTTCGAGTTGTAGGAGAAGAGCTAGGAGGATAAGCTCAAAATCGCCATGGTTTCAAAATTTTGTCATCGACCGATCGATCGCTGGTAGTGTTACCGATCGATCGGTAAAACAGGGGAAAAGTTAAGGCGGTGTATGTACCGATCGATCGCTGAAAGCGACCGATCGATCGGTACAATGCCGTAGCATTTTGGAGAAATTCAAACATTTAAGCGATCGATCGCTAGCTTTTGACTGATCGATCGCTAGGGTTACTTGTTTGGACCGATCGATCGCTAGGGTGACAGATCGATCGGTAGACTTAAAATGTTTATATTTTTGAGAATTTGATTTTAATGCCTATGATAACATGATATATTATTGGCATTGTTGTAGCACCATCACAGGGGACAGGACAACGAGGCAATTAGCCAGGGACGACTGATTTATCTCATTTGTGTCGCTTTCCAGGTACGTGTTGACGTACGGAGTATAGAACTATATGATGATGATGTTATGGTTTTGATATCGTATGAATTGTGTTATGTTTGTATCATATGATTGGTAGTATCATATGCATGTACATTCATGGATATCATGTGTTGAGATATACGCCTGGTTTGGGTATATGCTCGGTTATGTTACATAGAGATATACGCCTGGTTTGGGTATATGCTCGGTTATGTTACATAGAGATATACGCCTGGTTTGGGTATATGCTCGGTTATACGATATAGAGATATACGCCGGTTTTGGGTATATGCTCTGGCTATTATCATTTGAGGACGGTATTATGATATGTGCTGCTAATATGAAGATGTGAGGTGGTTCCACTGACATATTGCGCTGAATAGGCATATCATTTTAGTCTCGTGATAATAGGGTACTTGTTGAGACATGTCATGACATGATGCATTTGTTGATGCATGATACAGAGCATTCACTATTGATGATTTATTTGTGCTTTATCATTGATATTGATATTGTGGTTTGATATCGCACTGAGATAATTGTTATCTATACTCATTGTGTGAATGTTTCTGTAGGGACTCATAGACGTGGGGAGCGTGAGTCATGATTTCCGCTGCGAGGGGAACCACTGCATAGGGGTTATCTTGGAATAGGTTGTTACTTGTATATGTGATGTATAGTTGGTTAGGGTTTTGTAAACCTTGTAACAATTTAACTAGTAAGATAATCTAAATTAGTGCATGTTATTACTTAATTCAGACTCACATATGTATCTTAACTTAATACATAATGGATTAAGTAAAGAGGACCCCACACGTTGTGACAGTTTTGGTAAGATTTCAAACATTGCAACTGTCATATTATGCTTTCTGGGCTATTTTTGGAAGTCCGCTGGTCGAGTCCGCTGTCCGAAGTCTGCTGGTCGAGTCCGCTGCTCGAGTCAGCTATTCGGGTCTGCTGGCCTCTACTGGTTCAAAGTCCGCTGGCCTCTACTTGTAGTGTCTACTTGGTAGTGTCTACTTGTAGTGTAGTGCCTGCTTGTAGTGTAGTGTCTACTTGGTAGTGTCTACTGGTAGTGTCTACTTCTAGTGTCTACTTGGTAGTGTCTACTGGTAGTGTCTACTTGTAGATCTACTTGGTAGTGTCTAATTGTAGTGTCTACTTGTAGTCTATTTGGTAGTATCTACTGGTAGTCCGGTAGATGATCCGGTAGACAATCCGGTAGATTATCCGGTAGATGATTCGGTAGGGGATCCGGTATGCGATCTGGTAGACCTTTCAGCTTTGCACCAGCAAGCTCTTAAACCTTCGAATTTGGTCTGCTGGCCAGAAATACGACTTG
The DNA here is from genome assembly GCA_907163345.1 of Haberlea rhodopensis. Classification (NCBI taxonomy): domain Eukaryota; kingdom Viridiplantae; phylum Streptophyta; class Magnoliopsida; order Lamiales; family Gesneriaceae; genus Haberlea; species Haberlea rhodopensis. The sequence continues at coordinate 5,069 of CAJQUN010001091.1, read as the reverse complement.
TAGAGAATTGAGTTGGCTATCCAATCCCTTTAGAAGCAAGTCTTTTCAATGTCCGAGCTATGAGATAAGGTTGATTTAGTCAGCAGCGCTCAAGGTCTACTTGATGCTGGATTCTCATTTCAGCAACCAAACTCAAAGTCATTTCTTAGCACATCATCAAGCTGTAAAATATCATCTATGAACTGCACACTTGATGAAATATGTTAGCAATACAATAACAATTTTTTTAACATCAAAACCAAGATTATTCGGGTTTCCAAAACCCAACATAGTTAATAATTAAACATCATGAGGAAATTCTTGAAAACCTTCGAGATGTTCAAACCCGAGTCAAGAAGTTGGAGTCACGACCAAGTTCTTCAGGAAGAAGAAAAGGAGGGTACCATCCTATGGAACAAAACCTATTTTACATCAAAAAGGGAAAGCCGAGGAGGTCCAACGACCGATGACAGACCTGAAAATATGATTGCCATCATTCGAGGAGAGCCAATACTTCCCATAAAGTAATGGAAAGAACCATGGATATGATTGGTCTTCGAAGTAGGAAGCATCTGATTATCCATAAGGCAACAACATGTGAATTTGCGATCCCGATTGAATTCATGGGAAACCAAATAGAGATATAGTTAATCCCCTACAAAGAAATCCAGGAGATTAAGAACAAGATGAAAAGAGAAGTTGCTAGTACATTCTCATGGATTCATATCGGAGCCATTAGGGTTATTATCAAGACAACTTTCAAAGAAGGGATTGATTCGTCACTAAACATGACAATCTTTGACAAGAGACCTCAAAGATTCTTGTTTGGGAGCAGTTGCAGAAAATTTGTATGCAGGAAAGATGGCTTTCAACATCTATCCAAGAATTACGTAGGATTTGGGAGATCAAGATTTCAACAAGATTCTCACTCTTCATAAAAAATTAAAACAAAACGATTGGATGAAAGAAGGGAATAATCCTTACTCGATCACCTATAAAGGTGTCTTATACGGGCTCTTGAATACACATAATTCAGAAACATTCTTGAGAAAGGAATTCATCGAAGTCCCCAGAATCTTCAAAGATTTCACAAAAGTAGTATTGTCGGATATTATTGATACTCAGACAATTGGAGAGATCGATATGAGGATACATGACCAACCTGTTTTGAATAGAAGCAGAGGTCTTATGATCTAGCCAAGAAGAATGTCTTTCCAACAGGATAGGCAACAACTATCCGGAGAAAAATAGAAAGCTGTCTCAAGAAGGATTCAGAAAATCCCTGATGTATCCAAAACAACAGGAATACTGAAATGTCCAGAAGGATGGTGAGAAGTTGAAATAATCTTCGATATCATTCAAAAGGATAATATCTTTAATTATAATGTCTTATATTATTTATAACAAGCTACAGTTGGCAGATATCAAGGAAACTCAAAATTGGTAAAATTGATCTAACAATTGATGGGTCAGCAAGAAGAACCCAGAACAACTTATTCTTGGGATTGAGTTTCTCGAGGAACACAAACCTTGGAAAAGATTACAAGATGGAATGGAATTCACGGTGGACGGGAAAAGATACAGAATCCAATGACCACCAGTCTAATCTCAATATACATCTCAGTCGGGATGTTATAGGAGAAATATCGTGCAGAATACATTGATTCAGGATTTGGAATATGCACGACCAAACTAGACATCTTCCCTAAAGAAATTGGTGAGAAATTATCAGACATAGGACGGAAGAGACTTTTCCAAGCGAATTCTTTTTCTTAATGAAGGAGTCCAGTCAGCGGAAATAATCATCAGTGGAGCAAGCGGTATCCCTTGATACAAAGTCAATACTCCACCTATATATTTCCATGATACTAGAGCTGATATGTTGCTAGGCAATAATTTCCTACAAACATTCAAGCGATTCACACAGGAGAACGAGACACGGAGGCTTATTTTCACAACCCTTTGTGACCATAATATCATTGTCCAGAGACTAAGGTAGACATTTCACAGAAATTCCCCCTTTAGTTTTCCGCAGCAAGCGTGGTGATGAAGGAACACTTCGATACCCAAAGATGAAGGATCAACGAAAATTTGGCGAAGCTATCTTCAACTAAGACAACAAGGGACCGGTCAAAAGCGAAAGATGACTTTTGATGGTGTGAATGTAATGTCATTCAGAGAAACACGATGAAGAAGGGGGGGAGAATAAAAAAGGAATTTAATCCGGACACCCTACCTGTTACTGAAGAAAGCATTACATGATGAGGTTATATAACCGAAGCTACCATCGAAAAGAATATTACTCTAGAGGAAGTGAAAATGAAGATTACAATGAGGATCCTATAGCATTGTGGGACAGAAAGGAGCTTAAAATAAACATCTTTGAAGGTGAAAGCTGGAAAAGAATATGAGTTTGGTATAAATTTGTATGTTTCAGTAATTTAGTTGAAAGTACGAGGAACTAAAGGATTTGAGCTAATTAACAATGAAAAGGAACAAGCGAACATCGAAGAAGGACAAGAATTTGAGTTTTGCACACAAAAAATAATTAATATTCACGCGATCGATCGCCGGTGGCAGAAAAAGTTGGCGATCGATCGCCAGGACTTCGCGAGACACGAAAAATTCAAGATTTTATTTCCCTTTTTAAGATTTTGTGTCCAAAAAGTTGAGAATACTTCAACCACTATTTAAAGTACCATGTTGGACGAATTTGGGAGAGTATTATCAGACTTTTCAACCTATGATTAGATCCATCTTCCATCTCACCAACATCCACCATCCATCATACCTTCATCTAGGATTTTGGAACAAGCCAACAAGGAGATTCAAGAGACGATCGAGAAGCAAGCGAGAGAGGAAGCAAGGATCTACGAACGAAGTCGACATCGGGAGTTTTCTTTGTCTTTAATCATCAGGTTTGATTTGTTTTGCTTAATTATGTTGAACTAAATTTATTTATCGACGCTAGACAAACCTTTGTTTTGAACCTACGATTTGATGATTAGTTATTTGATTGAATCCTTATAATTCTTTGTGTATGTTTTATGATTTAATGTTTTTGAGGGATTGATCACCTTGAATGATATTAGTATCATAATTGAGACTGAAAGATGATTTTATGATACGGAATTAATAACTCATACCATGGATTTCAGACCGAGATCGAGAGATGGCGTCAAGTACATACGTGATAGCTATAGATATCTAGTAATCGAAGGCTAATAGTTTTCACGGATCTTAATACAATATTGAGTTGTTAAATAAGCACACAAGAGTGACTTACTTCAATTTGATATTATGTTTAATAAAGCTCGAGAGAGTATATTAGATAACTTTGGAGAACTCGTCACCTTAGAAATATTTGGATATTCAATCGAGAATTTTAGGGATTGCATTGGTGAGTCGACGTCTTGATATCTTTTCTAGCTAGGGTAATTTTCTCGTTTACTTTTATTGACTGGCTGGATTAGTGATCGCTCTTATTTTCAACAATTATTTCTCAGTTTAACAATTTTATATATACCGCAAGGCGCGGTGTCAAGTTTTAGTATAGTGATTTAGAAATAGGGATGTTGTACCCACATGGACTAACATTAAGTACCAAATAAAAATAGAAGAATTATATTTAGCATACGAATATATGAATAATTATCTAATTAAATAAAAACTTAAAACTCAAAATTAAATCAACTCCTTTGAAGATGCGAAGGAATTCCACTCGAGAAATTTATCAAGATGTCGGTCCACTTGTGCTATCGTCAATGATTTGTTTGTAAAAATAATTACTAACCAATTAATTCTTAAGGTGACGGATTCCCGTATTATAATCAATACACTTTCTCAAGCTATATTGAAACTAATATTAAATTGAAACAAGTAACTCGTTCATTTAAACCAATTAATATTGCATAAGTCTCGATGAAAACCGTTAACTTTAAATCTTTCAATTCAAAGTGACACGTATGTGATTTAATCTCTCGATCTAAATCTTTAACATACAAAATGATTTATTATAGCGTATTATATTTTATCTCTCGATCTCAATTATAATTCACAAATCAATCAAAGGTAGTAAGGCTTTGATAGCATTAAAAGTATAAACATGCACAAAAGAATTAATCCACTCTATGAACATTCAAATCATTAGCTCAATCACAATCTTCCCTAACCTTGATAAATAAACTTATTTTATATTCAAATCAAACTAACATGATGAATAATTGTTTCTCAACCTCATAAACATCAATAATTCGAAAATAAAAATAAATAAAGTTTAGAAGTACGATAACGTAGGAGTTGAATCCGTGCGTTTGAAACGTTACTTCTTCCTTGCTTCCTTCCTTGCACTTCAAAGGCTTTTCTCTTAAATTGTATGGATGTTGGAGGATGATAAGGATGGCTGATTTATGGTGTGTTATATGATATTGGTTCTCCTGATTTCGTGCCCTATGTCTCTTTTATAGAAGATGAGGTGGATGGAAGTGTTCCCAATAGATCAAACTCAATCAAGTCTTTTTTTTTCTGAAAATTCTGTTGCTCGATCGATCGGTTAATTGTCTCGATTGATCGAGCCCTCTGATTTATGTCCCTGACTTTTTCTGCCTCGCTCGATCGATCGAGCATCAACTTCCGATCGATCGAGCACTCTTCAATCGCTTGATAAATCTCTGCCATGCTCGATCGGTCGAGCTAAATTGCGGATCGATCGAGCTCCGCTTTTTCTTGTTGGCCAAATCTCTGCCTCCTTCGATCGATCGAGCTCCGCTTCCGATCGATCAATTATGTTAGATTCCAAATTCTTCATTTCTTGCCTCGGTTTGATCTGTTTTCGTCTTTCTAGCTTAATTCTTCAACTTCCCACCTAGATTCCTGAAACAAACAAATAGATACCAAAAAGCGTAACATCATCCAGGAATCAACACGAAAATATATACATATCATTGCAAAAATACACGTAATATTCATCCTTATCAACTCCCCCAAACTTAGACTTGATCGTCCTCGAGCAAGCTAAGATCAAAATGAAGTTCATGTTTAACACTTTGAATGAATTAACTTAGCAACTCAAATGTAAACATCAGAAATCC